>APFE030508156.1:53063-90569 GCA_000404065.3 Pinus taeda | reverse complement strand
GAATGAATAACTCATAAAACCTCACTGTATACAATAATAACCTAGATTTAATATTTACCTGTAACGTCTATATCAAAATAATATTAAAATCTAAGCATAATTATATAATTGTTGATGTATATTAAGATATATTATATTTAAATAACCCAATCATCCCATTATTTCCATTGATTGCTCGTTGGGATTTGTCCCCGTCATCCCTCCATTTCTAGGCTTCATTACCACAATCCTTCACTCTATGGGAATGCCTGACATTTTGGTGTTGGTAACACAATTGCAAATCTACAAAAGTAAGATGCAAGAAAGGGGCAAGTTGAGGTGGTTAGATCTTTATTTAACCAAACAATTCACACATGTTAGGATCATTATGGAGAAGTTGGAGTTTGATGATAAGTTAAAAAAACCATTAATATTAAAAATATATAAAACTGAAAGACATGAGTAAAATTAATAAGTAATAAAATAAATAATAAATGAGTGTAATGCATATAAGATGTATTCTTTTAAATAATCTATATATATATATATATATATATAAAGAAAGGAATATTGGGATTGGAGTGTGAATATAAAAACTATCATATAAACTAAAAAGGATTGATTAAGAAAATATGACAAAAAGAGAAGGAAAAAAAAGGGAATCCGATAGATTTTAGGAAGATGCAAATTGAGAAGCAAGAGTGAGAATTCATTGCTTGCTTATCTTCCAACCATTATTTTTGTTTATATTTCTATCTCTCTCCTCAATTTTGATGGCTTCCATAAACTTACTATGATAGTAGTGCTCAATCTTCGTAATGACCTTGGATTCCTAAATGTAGATTTAGTGTCTAGTTTTTTTTAAGCTTTTAGCTAAAGCTGAAGATTGAGACCGATTGTGTTTGATGTCCATTGCATTCCCTTGGATTATTTTCTGAATGGAGAGGCTAGTTTTGTAGAATTTTGTAGAATTTTTCTACAAATCAGCTAGCTTTGATACCATGTAGAACTTTTTCTACAAATCAGCTAGCTCTAATACCATGTAGAAATTTCCCACCTGTAGATCACCTAGTAATGCAATGTACTAAAGCAAAACACTTGATCTACTTCTACAAACAATTTAGCAAAAGCTTAATCAACCATGAGCAACATCAATAAGAAGACATATAACTCATAAGAAGGAATCAATCGCACATAACACAGAAACATTTACCCAGGGAAAGCACCTGCCTAAAACCCCAACACTGTATTATCAATCAAGTGGAAATCCTCTTCAACATACAAAAATAATATGCACAATAGTTATCCTACTCTCTCTGTAATCAGAAGATGTCTCTAATGATCTTCAATTAGAAGATGAAAATCATGGACTACCTGGGCCTCAATATATAGGCCACAAGTCCTCCAATCTCCTATAATAGATCCTTTTCCATGCAAGGAATACTTACTAGAAATATCCAAGCATCTGATAGTACATTGTCCCTCATCTGATCTCAACTGGGTCTCTGTCTAAACTAACATGCATCAGGTATCCATGAGTGAATTCTCAGTTATCTAAAATAATAGTTGTCACATGCATGCAAGCATTAACAAACTATATTTTATTATTTTAACAACTTGTTAAAATAATCTAACTGGACTTGACTAGTTAGAACTAAGTCAACTAGTTCTCTCATTATAGAATTGAACCTTATCTCCTTTAATCAAGGGATAAATTCCTGAATCAAGGGAGAAAATAATTGCATGATCTCACAAAGACTCCAAGTTTAATTTTCCATAATTAATTAACTCAATTGAATTAATTAATTAATATTTCCAACTACTGTTAAGACCAAAATTAATTTTACTTCCTATAGATAGACTAGGGACTGTTATGAATAGGAAGGGACCCAGAAATGTTATTTTTAGAACTTTCTATTTTTAGCAGTTTCACCTCTCACCCAATGTGGCCAATGACCTCAGTAACCAAACTACTATATTTAAACATGCTATTTTTAGTAGGTCTATTTTTAGCACATTCTAATTTAACATTTCTTGTTGCACATTTTTCAACACTCCCTCTCAACAAGAAAGGCTTTCTCTCGAACCCAATCTTGTAACTCTTGAATGTTTTGCATGCAGCACATCTACCAGGTCTGCTTGCTCCAACAACACTTGGAACAAAAACACTCCCAAATGACCACTCTGTTGGGCTAGGAACATACTCTAATGTTGAAAATCTACCTGTTGCTGACAAGTGCTCCCTCTCTGACATCTGCGCTACTGCAACATCTCCATGCATCTCGCACCATTGTACACCTCTCTGTGCCACCTAGCATTGTACAAAACACTTGTGCCTCTCACATTGTTGCAGCCTACTAGCTATGCGCTGTCCTGGGATTCCCTGTACTGTCGCTCTCTCTGCTGCTCCATCCGCATCTGTCTCTACCCAATCAGTCAGTTCCTGCTACTCCACATCGGGGCTCATGTAGCAAGGTCTCATCCAAGAGGTTGGGTACCTCAAGGATCCTACCTCTCCTCCTTGGGATGATCACTCTATATCACCCCACCTCCTACCTGGAGGTATGGATGCAAGTGATCCCTTTGCCCACCTGACTCAAATTTTCCCCCTACTGGAGGTCTCTGCATGAGTAGATGTCTTTACTTGATCTCCTCTCAACTTCCCCTGTTGTGGCTGCTCCACAACCTCTTGAAGCTGCTGCACCAATCGTGGCTCCTCCACAATTGTTTGAGACTTCTTTTCGCTCTGCATGTTGAGAGGTAATATACGCTCCCTCTCAACCACAAAGTCTCCATCAGTTGCCTTGCTGCTCAAGGCTTTGCATGCATCTTGAACCTCAAGAGCATACAGGTTCTTGACCTGTGAACCAATCTGCTTCACCTGTCTAGTGATGATGTGTCTAAGGAAAACCTTTCCCTTATTGAAGACTACATCATAGCCTCTATCTTCCAGCATTGTGATTGACACCAAGTTTCTGTTCGGTCTTGGTACATACTTGACATTGGTCAAGGTAATTCGACCTCCATGCTCCCTCTGAAAAATAATTGTGCCTACACCTGAGACACTATACTTCTCATCGTTACCCATTGCTATGAGTATCTCGAGATCTTTCTCCTCCAAAGTACTAAACAAACTCTTGTCACCGGTCATGTAGAAAGAAGCTCCACTGTCAAGAAACCAACCACTTCCCACCATGGATGAAACCATGCATGAGAAGAGTGTGAAATCCAACTCAAACTGTGAAGCAAGTGCCTCACCTTCAGATCCTTCCCTGGATCCCTTCTTGGATTTACTTCGTGGACAATTTGCAGCATAATGGCCCACTTGTTATAGATCTGATCTGAAAATATAAGACAATGCAAATAAACCCCAGAAATAACAAGATCTGAATATAGATAGAATGCTTCTCTTTATTGATCAAAACCCTTAAGGTAGGGCAACACCATACATTCACTCATTAAGGAAGGAGAACACTCCACAAGCCATATGCCTATTCATACAATATTCCTTGAAATCTCTCAAAGTGGAGTCTCTAGCCTCTATATAGGCCTCATACATACAATACCATGGGTCATAATCATGGTTCCCTCAATACCATCTATCTAATACCATGGGCACATTACATTATTACTAACTACTTGTGGTCCCTTACATGATACAGGTTAACCACCTTATTTATTACTATGGCCCATCCCATTATTACGTTATTCCCTTGGGTACCTCCCTTTGTACCCCATATTATCCCCCCTAGGTATATAACACACCTCATGACAATGAAAGCATCACACTTTCGATTTGTCTACCTTCATCCCATCATTGGAATAACTGCATTCATAAATAGAAACCTTCTCCTTCCTCTTCTTCGCTTTACTCGCTAAGGCACAGCTATCCTCATCATGCATGGATGAAGAACTATCTCTGGTGTTCTATCTGATCTCCTCTTGCATCAAATCTGACCATAGTCGTTCCCAATTTGGCAGTTTCTCCCTTCCATTCACCGAGTCCTGGTATCTATGCTAGCTCTGAAGGCCAAGGAGTTCTAGACTCACCATATCCTCATCTAATGTCACGACCCTTACACTTCCAAGCTCATCCCTACATGTGATGAGCTTGGTTAGATACATAGAGATTGTCTCATCCCTTTCACACTTGATCTTTCAAAGTTTGTCCTTCAGTGCCAACTCCCTCTGATCATTGCTATTCTGATATAGATCTTTCAATGTTTTTCCACATTGCATGTGGAGTCTCCTTCCCATGGAGGCTCGAGACAATGTGATCTTGCACTCCCTCCAAGAGAATTCTCCTAGCTCTGGCCACACACTTCCTCCATTCCTCTTGCTCAATCTTGTCAGTGGGCTTAGGGATTTCTTTATAAATGAAATTCTTAAGACCATTATCTTCCAAAACTGCCTCCATGCGATCCTTCCAAGCTATATAGTTTGAGCTGCCATCAAGGGCATACTCAAGCCTCAAACCGTAGAATGCCATCGATGAAATAGATGTGATAAGAACTTGAGATCTATATCCCGAATAATAAACTTTAAATTTCTCCTGCTAGTATACTATTCTTACTTGATCACCTGTGCTCTGATACCATGTAGAATTTTGTAGAATTTTTCTACAAATAACCATGTAGAACTTTTTCTACAAATCAGCTAGCTCTAGTACCATGTAGAAATTTTCCCACCTGTAGATCACCTGATAATGCAATGTACTAAAGCAAAACACTTGATCTACTTCTACAAACAATTTAGCGGAAGCTTAATCTACCATGAGCAACATCAATAAGAACACATATCACTGATAAGAAGGAATCAATCACACATAACATAGAAGAATTTACCTGGAGAAAGCACCTGCCTAAAACCCCAACATTGTATTATCAATCAAGTGGAAATCCTTTTCAACATACAAAAAGAATTAGCTCAATAGCTATCCTACTCTCTCTGTAATCAGAAGATGTCTCTAATGATCTTCAATCAAAAGATGAAAATCATGGACTACTTAGGCCTCAATATATAGGCCACAAGTCCTCCAATCTCCTATAATAGATCCTTTTCCATGCAAGGAATACTTACTAGAAATATCCAAGTATCTGATAGTAAATTGTCCCTCATCTGATCTCAACTGGGTCTCTATCTGAACTGACATGCATCCGTTATACATGAGTGAATTCTCAGTTATCTAAAATAATAGTTGTCACATGCATGCAAGCATTAACAAACTATATTTTATTATTTTAACAACTTGTTAAAATAATCTAACTGGACTTAACTAGTTAGAACTAAGTCAACTAATTCTCTCATTATAGAACTAAACCTTATCTCCTTTAATCAAGGGATAAATTCCTAAATCAAGGGAGAAAATAATTGCATGATCTCACAAAGACTTCAAGTTTAATTTTCCATAATTAATTAACTCATTTGAATTAATTAATTAATATTTCCAACTTAAGAACAAAATTAATTTTGCTTCCTATAGATAGACTAGAGACTGCTATAAATAGGAAGGGACTCAGAAATGCTATTTTTAGAACTTTCTATTTTTAGTAGTTTCACCTCTCACCCAATGTGGCCAATGACCTCACTGGCCAGACTACTATTTTTAGACATGCTATTTTTAGCATGTCTATTTTTAGCACATTCTAAATTTAACATTTCTTGTCGCACATTTTTCAACAAGTTTTACCCACATAAAGCATCCTGCATGAGCACATGATTACGTAAACACCTTTCATGTTTGTAGGGTCCACAAGGTCTTTGCCGATCTAAGGTGGCAATGAATGATATTAAGAGGTTTGAAGGAAAAGGATACATTGTTATTTCTAAGAATATTCAAAATCATGTTAGTGGTTCCTTCAATGAAGGGAAGTTGAACACTAATAACAATATTGTTAGTGTTATTCTTTATTCTAGGACCTTTAATAGATTTCAGGAAAGCACAAAGACCTTGGTGCTTATTATATCCATTATCTTTAAAAACCCTTAAGAGATGGGCCTTCTCATCCTTTAGGTGGCTCTCATCTGAGATCCTAAATGTGCGAGTGACCAGGGTGTTTAGAACATGTTTTTTCATGTGTCTTCAATTTTTTCGATGTGGGTCTACTTAGAAGTACACAAAGTAGGTACTTGTTGGATGTGAAATTTATTTATGCAACAAACAAATGTTTACAATTGACATTTGAGTAAACCTACAAGGAGATAAGTTGAAAATGCAATAAAAAAAAGTAGTCATGTTTCTTTTTTCTATAAAAATTCACCTCTTGTTTTATTATTTTAAATATTATTTTATTATTTTCCTTAGGAGGTCCATTTTAGACCTCAAAATTCCCATAATGTTGCAAAAATTTTTCCTGTTGGACCAAAACTTCAAAAGGCCATAAATATCTCATACAACATCTGTTTCAATTCATTTAACCATCATTGGTAAGTTATCAATGATATCTTCGTCATGAAGGCCTTTGCAATAATATTTAAAGACATCAATTATTATCGGTCATGAGGATCCACCTAGATCACAAAGGTACCACTGCTAAGAACCATGGAATGTGAAATTACATGACTTCTCTATTCTTGTTTTTGGTTGCAACCTACGAAAGGAACAAAAGGGTATAACTTTTAACATGGGCCTATTTCTTCACTTTGGATGCAGATGTTATGGAAACAATAATGCTTCGAAAGATTTAAAATATCAAACATTTAAGACTGAATTTTTAGTTTTTCCTCACTTACAATGAGCACCCATAGCCTCAATGAAATCACTGAAAATCACAAGCATCACTTCATTGCCAATGAGCGTCCAAGGGTCCACCGAAGTTGCTTGTACATCAAATTGATGTACTTATCCTTGATTCATCCACCACTTCCAAAGTTTACTCACCTATTATTGGCTAGAAATCCTAGTATAAATTAGTTATTAAGTCATTCAACCTAGGCACCTTCATTTTAGGCATGCCCATAATGATTACTTCTACTTCCTCTAGAGTGATTCCCCGCATCAAAGGTTCATTTTCCTCCCACGAGACCAAGGTATGTATATACATGGTTATCCTATCTATATCATGCCCACTATTTGACATTGAGTTTGAGAGAAAATCATCAAAGTAATGGATGATATCATTCTTCATATCTTTATGGTCATAGAGCTTGTAGCCATCCAAATCCTTAACTAATGCTATCTAGTTGTGATGCCTCTATTGTAACATGGATTTATAGAAGAAGGTTGCATTCTTTTCAACTTCGTTTAGCCATAAAATTTGTGATTCATTCTTTTAAGGTAGCTCTTATTTGTTGCTTCTATCCTTTGATTATGATAAACAGAGAGCTTCCTCCTAGAATAGATTATTTGATCTACCTTCTCCTATTATTTTTTATTGGACTTGACACATATGCTCTTTTAGCTACTTTTAGGCTTGAAAAATGTGACCAAATTATTATTCATTCCATCTTTTTAAGTCGTCCCTTACATATTTGATTTTATGTTGGAAATGATATAGAGCATCGATTTCAATACCACTAGCTTCCTTCCACCAATCTTTGAAGTGGTCTATGAAATTTGGATGAGAAAGCCATAAGCTTTCAAATATAAAAGGCCTATTCTTTGGGCTAGATTTGATGTCCAACTCCAAAATTATGGGTTGGCAGTCCAGACCCCCAAATAATAAAATAAAGGCTTCCAAGAATATGTCTTTTTCTATTATATTCTCTAACATTAGAAAGGATTCCAAGTGTGATGTGAATTGATGAGCTTATCCTCTTATGTTGTTCCAAGTGTAAATCTCATTTATAGTGTTTAGGTCCAAATTTTTAGTTGTATTATCATGTCCTTAAAATAACTTGTTTCACTTCAAGTTATTATATGCCTATGTCCTTTTCCCCTAGAGATTTAATCATGATGAAGTCCTCTCCTATGATCTAGGGTGTATTTCCAATGAGGGGTTCATTTTATCTCTTAGAAATGAAGGTATGTATACATTGGATAAGTAGCATACATCTACAAAGTCTATAAACTTAAAATTCACTGATAACATTCTAGAGGTTCCAAACATATCTAGAAATTGCACCTCTTTTGGCTTACCATGATAGCCAATATTCTTGCATGCCCTTATGCATGTATTGCTTCTAACTGATAACCACTCTAGTGTTTTGGGTTTATCGATGAAAATTTTTCATTGGAGCATTTAGTTTCTCATATCATCATGGATTTTGGTTGATCCTCACTACACTTATTTTTGTGGATCCTATCCTTACCATAATGATTTATTCCCTTGATATTCCATGAGATTATTTTCATTGAGGGTTTGAGTGTCTGAAGGAGAATTCCTCCATCGTAAGCGCTATAGGATCTAATTTTACCAACATCTCTCATAGATCTTGAATAAGTTGTTTATTTTTCTTACAAAACATTTTTTTCATTAGAGGATTTGCGAGGATATTTAAAGGAATGTGTATGAACTCTAAGATGTGAGTTAGTCAAATCCATATCTAAGGATTCTTTTGGAAACTAAAGCCTAGATTTGAGTAATGTTTTATTGAGGATTTTCCCTTAGTGTTCTAGGATCTATGTGAATCTAATACACTAAGGTTCATGTCTCATCTATTTCTATTTTGTGTGTTCCCTTTTGTTTTATCATTTACTATTTCATGGATAACATGTTCTTCTAAATTTTTCATTATGGCTGGTGTTGGCATTATGATATAGGTATGACACAAGTGTTGTCCTTGATGGCAACTCACTCAGATGACAGATCATAGTGCAGTAGGTCAATAGCAAAGAATTAATGATCAGAAAGAGATATACGCAGGTTCACCATGACAAAAGCTCGTATACATGTAGGTTATCAAACCAAAAGAATCATTTAATGTACACACGCACTTTCACAGAAGAAAAGGTGCATACATGTTGGAAAACTAAGTTTTGGTCCATGATATTTAGTCCATGGTATTTTGGTCCATGGTATTGGTCCATGGTATTTGGTCTGAGGTATTGACCCCAGGCATTGGGTCCAAGGTATTGGTCCTACGTGGTTTTGGACCATGGTATTGGGAGAGGCCTAAACCTATATAAGGAGGAGAAGATCATTAGGCCAAGGTGTGCATGATGAGAAGGTATTGAATAGCTAATGATGTGTGAGATCCAACATGTAGGTTATGGGTTTGTGATGCTTTGCTAAGGATGCAACTATGTGGCCAATGAAGGTTGATGGACCGGGATCATGAAGAATAAAATGAATTATCATTATATGGTATGAATACTTCAGATCTGAAAACTGATGAATGTTTTATCCTTTATGTATGATGATCTAGGTATGTCTGAAGCAGAAAATTGCAGTGAAGGTATAAGTAATTATTTTCAGATCTGTATGCTATCTAGCTTTTGTAAAAGAGTGTATACACGTTGGTTTGGTTCATCAGAGTAGCGTATACATGATGAGATTTGATATTTGAGGTTGTTGTTGGTTCTAGTGGTTTTTGTAGAGTTCTATGTTCTGGTGATTGTGTTTTGATGACAGGGTTTCAGTGATTCAGTGTTGGGTGATTCAGAGATTGATGGTGCAAGTGTAGTGCAGTGGTGATTGATTTTGAGCTTCAATGTTGTTGATGGGTCTAGTATGAAAATTGGATGAAACGCGGCCTTCATATATTGGTGTTATGTTCAAGAAGTATCCAGTCTGAAAATTTATGAAACGTGGTCTCTAGAGGAAGAGTGAAGGTTGTAGCCTTCTATAGGTCGGCGCCTACGTACTAGTAAATATATCATCTAGTACAAGAGCCAGGGGGTCGTAGGTCCCTTCCAGTAGTAGCTGGAGAACGAGAGAAGGTTGTAGCCTTCTACAGGTGGGTGCCTGCGTACTGGTATGAGTCTGTGCCAGTACAAGATTGTAAACAGGTTTTTCTTATATTAAAGGAAGACGACAATAGATGGTTTTTGTCCCACATTGGGTTTCCACCTTACATCATGGTGTTCATGTGTGTTTCTTATGTGTGATGATATGTTCTATTTTACTGCACCTGTTTATTGTTTATATGGTTAATGAAGTTCTGATGCACTAATTAAAGATCAACATATGATGGATTAACTGAATCATAAGTTTACTGGATATACTCTAGTTGCATTAAACATAGTTGTGTGTACACGTGGGTTCCCTTAACTGAAGTAGCGTATATGAATCAAAGTATGAAATGAAAATTTATACTGATTTACTAATACTGATTCACCCCCCCGTCTCAGTATTATTTCCAACAATTGTTATCAGAGCAGTTCCTTCAGAAGAAGCTTGATCGCTTGAAGCAAGATCCATCATCATGAGTAATCAAGAAAGAGAGGGAGCCATTAGACCGTTGTTACACTAAAATTTGTCACCATGAATATTTGCAGCTAGTATGGCTCCATCAACAGTCATACTATCCTCCTTGGCAAGCCTCATACCTCTGATCTCCATGTCAAACTTTAAAAAAGAGAGAAAGTCTTTAAAATGTATATTTATCTTTGGGTACGCCGATTCTCTCAACCTTACCTGCGTGTACGCATCCCAAGTTCATAATACCTGCGTACTTGTATGCTCTGTATGTAAAGGGGTGGGTGCGTACTCCTGTAAAGGTCAAAAGGCGCGAGTTTCATCTTAAAAAAGTTACTTGTGGTCATTTCTAGAGCATTCTAGAAGTTTGTTTGACGTGTATTGAGCGCCTCCAGATGGTTCATGTATCCCTATGAAAGAGGAACTTATCCCATCAAGAGAGGAGCTACCCCATCCAAAAGAGGGGCTTATCCCATTGATGGTGGACCTGATTAACTTCCTCTAGAGCATTATAAATACAGGCATTGGGCCAGAGGAGGGGAGGTTGAAAGCTGAACATTCCAAAGGGTAGATGCTGCTGGAATTAGGACTTCCTTGTAGAAGCTTGTGAGGAGAGATTCCCATCCTTTCTTGTTTCATTTGGAAGTGGGTGAGCTTATCAAAGTAAAGGAAAACTCTTGCTGGACCCTGGGAGGAACTTGCACAACACCAAGGCTCAGGTTGTAATGGTTTCTTTTGTTTCCTATTAATACAAATAAGTCCATTCTTCTCAACAATTTGTTATTAATGAGTTGTTTCATATACTCCTTGGTCTGTATGTTGAATATGTTTTATTTTATGAGATATTCAGGTGCTATGTAATCGTTTGATTGTTAGTGAATGCAGGTTTTGAAGTGAAGGAGGAGCTCATCCGGATCGACAAGGCTGGACTGCTACAACAGCGTTGGACTACAGGTAGGATCTAAAACACTTGATTTCTTGTATGGTAAATGCATGTTTAGAGAAGGATTTCTCTTAATTGTCTTGTTTGTCACTAGAAAGTCTTAGGCTTCTAGGGAGGTTGGTTTTGTCCGCAAGATTAACTCTTTCCGCATGACAAATATGGATATAGTTTATATCATGGTTATAATTGTCCATAGGAAAGGGTTGCAAGAGGATATGGAAATAGGGATCAGGGATGAAATAATTCATATATTGGATTATGAAGGTATCCATTTAGGATAAGATGGTGCCACATGTATGGTCATCTAGTCAAGGACTATGAGTTGTCACTTTTAAAGAAAGCACATCTATATATAAGAAAGAAGCAAGACCATGGGAATTTAGGCATGCTTCTGGCACTTGGCCTATGTGCTTCAATTGCATTAGTAGAGGCCGATGGCCCCAAAGATACTGGTGAAGTCACTTTGATGATTCAGGAGGAGCATGTAGCTCCAATATTATAGGTTGACACTATGGAAACAACATTTGTAGGGACTTCCCTATTTTCCACTTACCAAATTATTTCTACTATATCTAGTTCATGTTCTACAACCATGTCATGTGATAATAGCCTTGGGGTTTCCTTAGAGCCTGAGGCATCCCCACACTATCCCTTGTCTTCCTTGGATCCCCTCCCCTCTACATCTTCCCCCTATTTCTCTAGTTAATTCAAGTTCTTATTTACATGTTGATATAAGCCTTTTCTTCCGTGCCAAGGATGCATCCCCTCCCTCCTCTCTTCCCCTTCCTTGGATATCCTCTCTTTTCTATGCCTTTTGTTCTTATACATCTTTGATGATTGATCCATCCTCTCCCTCTATGGACTTATCTAAGGTCTCAGTAACAAAAAGAGTTGTGTATAATATTGTTTCGAGGTTAGTTGTTCCCCATAAGGAGAGAATTAAATGGGGTCTTGTGAATATTTCAATTTTTGTTGTTGAGGGGAAATGAATAGGTTAGAAATATAAGCTGGCCAAAGTGAAAGAAAAATATCATGTAAACCTATCCACAAGGAAACAACTTTCTATTCATGGGGCCCTTAGAATTCTTTCTGACCCTGGAGGGGTTTCCCAATGAAACTCCTTTCCTTTAACTACATGTGCCAAGCATGTCCCCATAAAAAACTTGCTCTTGATAGATTGTTCAAAGAAATTTTTCTAGATGCAATTTTCCTTCAAGAAACCTTGGGTGTTGCTAATGCCATATACGATTTTTTAGAAGCTCTCCTAAAGGATTAGAGGTTCCTAGTTATGTTGGATGCTAGTGGAACATCTAGGGGGATTACAGTGGGTTGTAATGTTAGGAATATTCAAGTCTCAAGTTTCTAGAGTATTGATTTTGGTTTGGGAGTCAAGGCCTTTTTAGAGAACCTTTGCTCTTCATTCACTCTGTTAAATCTATATGGTCCTTCCCTCAATTGCAAGTAGTCATATTATAGCCCCTTAGACAAAACTCTTATTAATTTTGTAAGCCTCATCTTATTGGTGACTTGAACTTCTTCCTAGACACATCAAAATCCTAGGGCCCCAAGGCTACGTTGGAACCTCTAGTTAATCACCTTTTGAATAAAATTGAAGGTCAAAATACAATGGACGTGGAACCTGTGAAATTATCCCTTACTTGGAGGAATAGTCATACAAGGATAGACAAATTGGCCAAGAGAATTGATTACTTCTTATTATCAAAATATCTGGTGTAATTTTTCCCTTTGATTAAACAATGGATAGGGGTTGGGGGTGTTTTTCTGGAAATTAGAGGGACCTCCTTGAAATAGGCTAGCCCTTTCAAGGTGAACTCCTCCTCGTTAAAAGAGGAGGATTTTTTTATCCCTTATTAACTCTCATTTGAAATGTTTTTATCTCATCTCAGATCCTTTGTGAACAACTAATTTTAAGCTAATATCAAGCTTGCTAAATTGAAAACTAAAGAATGGGATAAAATGAAGAATATGGTAGGGATACATGAACTAAATGAGATTGAAGAATAGATGTAGGACATTTCTAATCAAGGTAAGGAATAATTCATCTCTCCTTATTCAAGAGAGGCTCTTATGACTTTGGAAAAATGGATAAATTTTCTCTTAGAATAACGAGAGAAGGATTGGCAATTAAAAATCCAATCCATATCGTTGTCTAGCGAGGATGCGAATTATTTTTTTCTAGGCCTATGTGAAAGGAAGGAAAATGCACAATACCATATGGAGTCTTTAGGGCAATAGTGGCATAGAAGTTACACTTTTTGAAGGACTAACATCCTTGGCTAAGATTCATTTTGAAAACCTCTTTTGTGCCTCAACTTGAGCCTCAATCATAGATGTAATTAGAATAGCTCAAATTTTCCCTAGGTTGGTCAATGAAGATGAGAATAGGGCCATCATGGATGAATTTTTTGAAGATGAAATAAAAACTATTTTACACAATTTTGAAAAAGAAAAAATCCTAGGTTTGGATGGTTAGGCTATATAATCATTTCTTGAGATATTTTACACTACCAATAATTATCTCTTGATTGTTCAGTGTGTCTTATATTATTTCCATTACTAGTGGTATGCCCCCTAGTCATTTTGTTGGGGGAAACAACAGGGTCATAGGGGGGGCGCAACCCCCTTTGTTGAGGGGTTTCAGGGGGACAGTGTGCCCCCTATACAAGGTCTAGGGTAGCACCTTAAGAATTTTTTTTGGACCCTATATAATGTGGGTGAACCTACCTATGGTTTTGTGCATGGGTTTTTCACATGTTTTAGGGCATGATGGCTTTCTTCCCATGGTATTTTGTAGATCCAGTCAAGGGAACTACGATTATGTTCTAATCCATGGTTAATGGGTTGGGGTCTATGAATGATTCGACATGTATATATATGTATTGTAACATTGAAAGGAACATAATGAAAAATAAATCTGGTAGTATTGGTTTTGGGATCCAGGGGAAATATTTATGTATTTTTTTTATATTACCATCATGATTATTTTATGTTTTTATAATTCATTTTTGGGTCATTTCTAAACAAGGTTAAAACCTACATTTGGTATCAGAGTTGTTTCAGCTTCAAGGGGACACCTTTGTTGCTGAGGGGTTTTTCTCAGGCCTGTGGTAGACCCTGTTCAGTGGCAGATCTATAGGATCAATTCTTGTGGTGAAAGAAGATGGTGAGAAATGTAAAGATAGAGATCGATAAATTTAATGGTTAGAGTTTTGAGTTGTGGAAACTTAAGATGGAGGATCTATTGGTGGATAAATATCAGTGGATCACAGTAGATCCAGGTACTAAACCAATAACAATTCCAACAGAAGACTGGGCGAAGCTAGATTGGAAGGAAAAAGAATAATATGGTTGTGTATCTCAGATTTAGTATTGTTGAATGTATGAAAGGAAGCTAAAATGTAGGATTTGTGGGGAAAGTTAGGGACATTGTACCAATCTAAGTCTCTAGTGAAAAAATTGTTCCTGGGAAAAAAGGTTGTATAACTTGAGGATGAAGGATGGATACTTGGTGATAGAGAATCTGAACACCTTTAATATAGTGGTAAGTGATCTATTATTTGTTGATATAAAATTTCAAATGAAGATAAGTGCATCAGTTGTCTATGTTCTCTACCAGATTTGTGCGATAATCTAGTTGTTGCAATAGGTAGCAATAAAACTACCTTGAAGTTTGATGAAATAGTCTCATCCTTACTATAGGAGGAGATGAGACGGAAAAATATGGAGAGCCAAAATGGATATGCCCTTTTTGCACAAGGATGGTCCCATAATAGAAATAAAAATAAGTCTTTGAGTGCGAGATCTAAATATAGAGGGAGATCTAAATCTCCATGAAAACCTATAAAGGTATGTTGGAAATGTGGAAAGGAAGGGAATTGCAAAACGGAGTGTAGATCTAAAGCTCCGAAGAAACGAAAAGGAACTGAAGATGCTTCTTTTGCAAAGGCGAAAATGATCTCAGATGAAGGTGGGGATCTGTACTTGGCTTCTTCTTCAAGTAAACATGTAGATCATGAGGCATGGTTGATTAACTCAGATGCATCCTTTCACTTTACTCCCCATAGGGAGTGGTTTTGTGAGTATGAGAAATATGATGGTGGTGATGTATTATTTGGGCATTAAAGGAAGGCTATAATCATCGGACATGGAAAAGTCAAGCTGAAGTTGCAAGTTGGAAGAATTAGAACACTTCCAGGTGTTCTGCATATTCCTACATTGGCCAAAAATATGATTTTTGTAAGCAATATGGATGATGTAGGTGTAAAAACAATGTTTGAGAAAGATAACTATAATATGGTTCGAGGAGAACTCATATTAATGTGGGGAGTTTATATTGGAACTATGTATAAGCTTTTGGGTAGTACTACTATTGATGGGTGCAACAATTCTATGGTTCTTGAAAGTGGAGCAGAAAATCCAATAGTCTCTGGAGAAAAGACCATGCTATGGCATCAAAGGCTCAAAGATATTAGAGAGAAGGCCCTTTAGATACTTCATGGTTATGGTATGGTAGAAGGTATGTCTAATTTCTCTCTAGTTTTTGATTTCTGTGAAAATTATGTATATGGGAAGCATAATCAAGTGAATTTCCCCTCTTGTGCTAAGAGGGTGAAATGGATATTAGAGCTTGTGCATAGTGATGTGTTTGGACTTGTTTTGGTTCCATCAATTGGTAAGTCTATGTACTATGTATCATTTATAGTTGGCTTCTCAAGGAATACATGGATACATTTTCTCAAGAAGAAATCTAAAGTATTTGACAAGTTTAAATATTTTAAGGCTCTAGTGGAAAGCCAGATAGAGAAAAAGATAAAGTTGTTGAGGAAAAATAATGGTGGAGAGTTATTAAAGAAGGAATTTGAAGAGTTCTGTAAGAATGTGGTATAGCATGGAAAAATACTACTCCATACACACCTCAAAAAAATGGAGTTGCAGAAAGAATGAAGAAGACGTTGATGGAAAAGGAAAGAAGCATGCTTAGTGGTATCAGTTTAGGACAAGAATTTTGGGTAGAGGAGGTGGAAACTGCATGTTACCTGGTTAATAGAATACCTTCATCAACGTTGGAGGATAAGACTCCACATGAGGTATGGACTGGTAAGAAACCTTCTCTTTCACATCTGAGTGTATTTGGTTGTGATGCATATGTACATTTTCCGAAGGAGAAAAGAACCAAGTTGTATATTAAATATGAAAGGTGCATCTTTATTGGGTATAAGGATGGTTTAAAAGGTTATAAGCTTTGGAACCCAGAAATAAGGAAGGTTGTTTACAACTGAGATGTGGTGTTTAGAGGTGAAATATGTTATTAAATATGCAGTCCTACCAAAGGAATATAAGAAGACAAAGTTTGAGCTAAAGGAGAAAGAATCAAACTCTACAATAAAACAAGAATTACAATATTAAGAGAGACAAACTCTAGCTATGAGATGATCAGTTCGAGAAAAAAGGAAGCCAGAAAGGTATAGTCCATCTACTTTATATTCAAATGTTTCTTTATCTATTACTAATGATGATCCCAGAACTGTTAGGGAAGCAGTAGATGTTGGCATTGTGATGCATATGTTGTCCTTAATGGCAATTCACTTGTAACAGAACAAGTATATGGTAACTTGATGAATCTACAAGTCAAGTCGGAGCTGACAGAATGATGGAACAAAATAATGGTCAAAGGTTTGATACAAGTAGATTTTGTTAGTGTTGTCCTTGATAAGCAACCTACCTGATGAGTTGTCCTTGATGACAACCTATTTAATGGACTACTTGATAAAGGTATAAACATGATGTGATAGAATGCATGACAATTATGTTTACAGATGTGACAAAACGCAGGGCAATTCAGAGGAATCAGTTCATAAGTGATGTATGATGGAAACTCACATTGTAACATGTCTATTAAGAGGTAACGGAGTAATGGAACAGAATAGCAAGATGATGGGACAAAGGATTTCAAATCAAAATCAAGAAATTGAGGAAAGAGAATGGTTTAAGTTGTATACACTATTTTCCCTTGTCCAAGTAGCGTATACACGCGGGTACAAAAAATAAAAACAACATATATGTATGCATTCTATTTCACAGAAGGAAAAGCATGTATGGGATGGAAAATTAAGGTTAAAGAATACCATGGGTTCCTACCATGGTATTGGCCCATAGTAATGAGCACAACAAAGAATATTGATCTCGGCAAAGAATACCATCGACATAACTATGGTTTTGTCCCGACGTATTGACAATGGCTCTAAGTATATAAGGAGGAGAAGATCAAAGGGCTACGTGTGCAAGTGATGAAAATCTTATGAAGAATTAGATCAAAAGAAAATATGCATGGTTATGGGTTTTTGATGCTTTTCTTAATCTAAACTAAGTATTCACCTGAGTGTTTGATGATGGATGAGATCTAATGATGGATCAAGATTATGAAACCTGAAATGGCTTATCATTGTATGATAAGATAATGGATAGGCTAGATCTGAGTGCTAACGCATGTTTAATACTTTATATGCTATGATCTGGGTATATCTGAAGTCTTGAAAAGCTAAAAAGTTATAAGACATTATTTGCAGGTCTATACGTAGGTTCACCTTGGTGAAGGCACGTATACACGCAAGTTCAACACTTCCAAGTAGCATATGTAGAAGAAAGACTTGTTGTTTAGAGACGAATGATCTATCTGATCAGTGCAGCTATTTTACTACTATTTGTCAATGATGTCTTATTGATGGTGTTGGACCTGCCAACATGTAAGGGGATCTGCTCGATAAGAAGTCCCTATTAGACCTCATACCATTTGGTGTAGGAGTCCTAGCAATGGGTCATATTGTAATGCCCTGACCATGATTTCACATAGAGGAAAGTAAGATAACTATGTTGGTACCAAGGGTGTGACAGCTGCAATGAGCCAAGGAAGGTGCATGAGAGGTTCAAACACACGGGGGTGCGCCCCTTGGAAACCTGTGATAGCATGGAGTTAAGAAGGGAACACACGAGCAAAGATGCATCACAACATGGAAGAAAAATGTTGGGCATGGAATCCCCCCACAACATGTTTTGGGGCTCAAAGCCCAAGTTTTGAGTAATAATATTGTAAAGCCCGACGAATTGCAGGCATGAAATGTATGTTAGAGTCATAGGGCTCTCTGCCCTAAGTTTGAATGTAATGTCGACCTACCCATGGTCCACGAACCATAGGATTTTATAAATAGAGCAAGGCTCTAAGTTGTAAAAGAGACAATCGATGGATAAGAGGAGATAGAGAAGCATAGAGCAAGAATCTAAGGGTGTCTTGGGTCGTAGTAGTAGGAAGAGGCTCTACAGCTTAGTGCGCAGAGGCCTAGTAGAGTCCACAACTGAGTGCACAAACCCTTGCAGCTGAGTACGCGTGGTAGAGTTGAGTCTATAACCGGAGAAGAGATTAATAAAGAAGGATTTTGTTACCAGTTCTATGTATCTATTCTGAGTTATTACATGTTTTATATCATTTACAATTATAATGTTTATTTACTACATGCTCTTGTATGAATTGTGAATATTGCTAAGTATAAACAAAAGCATACAAATAAACCAAGTTAATCGACTAGTATCAACTTACCAGTAAGGACATGGGTAATAACAGTGTTTGGCCCCCGAGTAGGGCTGCACGAAGGCAGCATCTCAGGCTGCGAGATATTGGTAAGTGCACGTAGCACAGGTTTGAACCGCGAACCCCTTGAACTCATTAGACATCTCCAGGGTGCAGAAACCTAGTTCTAGCACCCTCCCATACTACTTCGGGTGAGACCTCAATCGTGTCCCTGGAATCTGATAGAGAAAGAAATTGAAAGGTGGCTGGACAGAAAAATTCACGAGTTCATGGCACAGGAAAATAGGAATCCACGAGTATCAAAGGAACAGTGGTTGGAGCGCTACTTATATATGGAAATCCATGAAATTTTCTTTTCATCCTTCCCCTGTAAGTTGTATGAGTGGATCATGAAGCTAGTAGACAGTCAGGGAAGGTGTAGGCTCAACAAACCAATTGTGTGGACTCTAGAATTGGTGCACAAACTAGAAGCATTGGAAGATAAGCTCGTGTGCACTGTGCACCATTGGCTCGATCAAATTATAGGAGGGTTTATCACCGAGTTCACGGTAGACATGAGAGTTAGCTACAGGGAGGCAGAACAACGCTTCCTCAAAGGACTGCGAGGTAAGTACATTAAATCTTTGAACACTTGGATTAAAATGCTACTATATGAAAAGTGGGTTATGCGAATAAATTGATGTTTGGGGCTACGCGAAGTGGGAGGATCTATAGAAATGAAAGTAGCACAAAGATAGAGACTAGCCCTTTGGTTTCGCCTCGGCAAGAAAGCAAGGAAGAGCTCGCAAGGGTTTCACCAAGGAGTGTGATCAATCTGATAAGGCAGCGAATTCCGCGCATACCACCCCCACCTACACCACCACCAGTTTCACCATCTTCACCTTCATCTTCACCCACACCACCTCTTCCACCACCACAATTCAACATGACAAGCGCGATAAAGTTTCAAATATTCAAGGGAGTAGGGAATGATGATCCGAACCAGTTTTCGTTTGTGATAAAGGTTGTATGGGCAGCACAAGGAGTCATGGATGATAATATCAAGAAGGTAACATTGGTTAGTGCCTTGCAAGATCGTGCACTGACATGGTACATTAAGCATTCCAATGATAATCCAAACACAAGGATCACAAATATCCAAACCATGTTGGATAGGGAATTTAGTAGATAAGACCCCCTGGGAGCTGGATCAAAGATTGAAGAGTAAAATATGGGAAGCGAATATGATTTTGACAGATGGGCAGCACTGCGCATGGTTTGTAGCATCGCTAACACCACATCTAAGGGCTGCATTGTCGTAACATAAGCTAACCACTCAGGCTGAGGCCCTGGAGATTACAATGGGACTGCATGAAACCCCAATACAAGATCCTAACTTCGGAGTTCAACAGGTCCACGCACAGTTACAGAACTTATACCTTGAAATGCAGAGTTTGATAGAAGATAGGACAACTCGTCCAGAAGCACGCGAGGAAGTATGGTGCATAAAATGTAAAGGCTAGGGGCATGATAAGGACCATTGTCTAGTCTTCATGAACCACCTAGTAGGAGGAGGCCCAATGCCATTGGGACCTGAGGCAAAAGTCGGGCCAAGCGTAGCGCCTACGTAATGGTGTGCGATTTGTATAGGAGGAAAACATGCTACAGATAATTGTCATCTATTACAAAAGTATATACAGACGTCCCAACAGTTGTTCTGTAATGTTTACAGATCAGTAGGCCATGATGAGCGTACCTATAGAAGTTACAAATTGATGATGGATCAGACTCCTACCTACAGAGTTTAGATGGAAACGCAGGCCCATGATCAAAATGCAGGGATGGCATGCACTGGATTTTAGGGGCATGGACGAGGTCACGGAGTAATGGAACCAGGGACGGCTCACAAACAGTTGATTTGCTACAATTGTGGAGGACCAGGGTATTATGCCTGTGATTGTACGAATCCAACGAAAGAATCATGTTTATATTGTACCCAGTTTGATCATGAGACAGAGGACTGCCCCATATTGATAGCGAGGTTGGCGATAAAGGAATACTCCAGCCTCCCCCAACTCAAAATCTACAAATGATGAGGTTGGAGCCACGCGAACAAGACCCGAATGTAAGCATCATGCTCCGAAGCAGTATTACAATAGGAGATGACAAGGGCAAGCAACCCAAAGAAAGTGCTTGAGTTCGCAAGGCTCCTGCAAAGGAACCAAAGTTTGATTTGGAGTGAGAAAAGGAGACATTCATGGAAGCTAAGAAGAGCTTTGTGGAGGCCTCCACTTTAGGTAGTAAGGACAAACTAGAACCAGAGATGGACCTGTCAATGCTTGCTAATTTTCTGGAGACATGCATGAAGTTGCTGCATGACAACAAGGCTGTAAAAGGACTACAGGAACTAATCACTAGGTGCACCGAGTCAGGGGAGCCACGCATAGTCCAAAAGCTCAGGAAACACACATCCTGAACAGGAAGGGAGATGAGATTAACTGCGCAAATCAGGGAGTATGAAATGGATCAAGTAATTCTAGATTTAGGATCCGACGTGAACGTACTAACAAAATAGACATGGGAACGCATGGGCAGGCCCGCGTTGCAATGGTCCCCTATTCAATTACAAATGGCGAACCAATAGAAGATCCTACCGATGGGAGGATTGCAGGGAATAATGGTAGACATCGAAGGTGCAAGCGCACTTGCAAATTTCGAAGTGATGGAGATTGTCGATGACAACAATCCCTATCCCGCACTACTAGGAATAGATTAGGCCATTGATATGAATGGAGTGATAAATCTGAAGAAACTCAAAATAATTTTTGAGAAAAAGTCACTGCGTGTAGTGGTACCTTTAGACCCTGCGGAAGGATCCCGCTACACAGAGCCAATGCATGACGATGAAAGCAGCAATGAACTAGACTATATCTATCAGATAACTGCTCGGGAACAGGATTGGCTGGATCCTACAGCAGATGGTAGGATCTCATGGGAGCGCAAAAGCTCCTGCACAGCGGATTCGGATGAGGAAACAGAATGATGGTAGAATTAGTTACATGAGGCAACCACGCTCAATTGCAACATGATGGTAAGATCATTGCACTGTGTCACAATGGAGGTAGGGGATCTGCCTATGTCTGATGTGTTGACAGAAGTTGATGAATTCCTAAGAAAATTTGAAAGAGAAGTGCCAGAGAAGTAGCATTTTGATGCTCTGAAATGGACACTGTGAGCTATGCCTGCAAGGTGGTGGGGTACACATCAGAGAAGCTTTGAGAATTGGCGTGACTACAGAAGAATGATGGTTATACGGTTTGGAAGGCCTTAGCAGTGGATGGGAGCCGGGCATGATGGATGAAGCAGCATGTGCACCCACCTCTCCAGATGGATACAGGTGCGTGGTACGCAACCTGCATGAATTCACACCGTCCTCATGATAGGGAACAAGAACAACAAGCAAGAGCGGGTGACACGAGGGTGCGATAGATGAAGTATTATAATACCAAGCGTGTTGAATATCATACACGGGGAAGCCTTTGACAAAGTGTGCAAAGTGCTGAAAATAGTCCACCATGAGAGACGCACTAATTGGGACCTGTGCATACTAGTGGTTCTATGGGCTTATAGGACCATGTGCAAAACCCTAACCATGCAAGCACTTCCAAAGATGAAGTATGAAGCAAGGGCTGTGATCCCTATGGAGCATGCAAAGCCTAGTTCGCGCATAACAACACCCATAGATACGACGGTCCGTGAAGCTCAGAACAAAGGCATCACACAATTGCGAGAAACAGAACACAAAAAACTCGAGGAAGAAATCCAACAGGGCGACCTTAGACTTCGCAAACTTGAGAAAGACCAGGTATAGCTGAGGGAGAGAAGCGCTTCGATGGCTACAGAAGTCAAAAAGGTGGAGGAAGAAATAAAGGTAGCATTTCTCATTGAAAAACCGAGGGTGGTAAGGCATGGCGCGTACAATCATATTGACAAATGGTAGAACTATCACTGTAAACTAGTTAACCTATTGCCTTGGCTTGGACCGCATATCACCAAACGTAGTGACCAGGGTAGCGCATTGAAAGTAGTAAAGAACACGAGGACAAACACAGCTATGGAATATGAGGATTCTCTGTGAACCAGGGTGGAGGATGGGATGGAGCCCCACATGGGTAGTGTGACCACCTGACTAGCCACAGAAAGGATAGTCTTAGCACTCCAGGTAGTTGAAATAAAGTGCAGGACTATAAACTATTCTGCCCAGAAACTACGCGATATTAGGGATGCACGCAGGAGAAAAGCGTCATAGGGTTCACAACCATGCACGAAGGGCTGCAGTGCTGTGCGGATTGGACAGAAAGTGACCATTAGTGTCACTATTCACGATGGGATGCTCAATTTGAGGTCAAATGGAGTGGATGGCGGGCATTTAAGACGCAATTTATGTGCAAGATTTGGAAAAATCTGCCACCAAGAAAGCATTAATGGCTTGAAATTAGGGGGAATGGTCGAATTCAAATTCAAAAGGCACTATAAAACACAAATGGTTGGCCAGCAAACAACACTTGGTCATTTGAGAATTGAGTGCTTGAACAGAGCATTAAGCAGTGAGAAACTAGTGATCATTGAGCCCCTAACTTCGCGAGTAACAGAATCCAACCGAGATACAATGAAAGCCACTAAGGATGGTTTCAGAATTGAATAGGAGACCCCAGCAAGGCCACGTAGACGCCCATGGTGGAGGATGTTCCAGAAGGCACCGAGGGTGTGACAAAAATCCCCAAATCACCGCGAACACTGAGGCTCGAGAAAGATAAACAAGCAATGGCCCCCGTACGTGTGTCCCCGAGGAACCCACTATGTAGTAAGCTATCAATGGTCGATAAAGAAAAAGATGTCATGGTCAACACAGATGAAGAATAAGAAGACTTGCAGGCCCTGGTTGCCATAACCGAAGAAGAATAAGACGTGGAGGAGGGTATCTAAGCACTGCTCTCTACAACAAAATTGCCAGTGTATGTCCCTCCATGCAAAGGGAAGACTAAAGTGCCGAAGCAACCTGGATGAAACGAAAAGCTCTCTCCAGACCCCGCTCCTCCCCGACGGCCATATATTTGAAGGCATGCACTTAGGCTGTGTGCCAACCATGAAATTTGAAGACTGGGACCTTGCTAACTGCAAGAAGTTCCCTCACCTAGAGACCGGGAACCTCATGAAGCAGAACACTAAGGGGGTAGTGATAACATTGGAACCGTGAAAGTGGCTACACAGTGTGGAAAAGGCCAGGCTACTAAACTTATTATGGGTGCCACATTTCCACCGCGCACCCATCACCATTTTTGTCATCATGCAACTGCTCTGCCTAGTGTATGATGGGTATCTATGGCTAGAGGATCCTATTCCCATCATGGCAAACCTCATTCACCATATTTCTTAGCTCCCCTATAAAGGAAAGGACCCTGCGACTATAGCCGGAAGAGGTAGCAATTTGGTTCTTGCAGAAGCCATGAAGGCGAAATATAAGTTGGATAAGAAAAATACGCGCTATGTTATCTCCACCATCAAGGACAGAGGGGTGCACGTAGCGACCCAACTCCTGGCCAGCAAAATTATGAGAAAGTGTTGTGTCGATGAGGTACCGGTGTTGGTGGTCGTGCTGGCTGAGCAATGGACGGAGGGGGTCCAATTCAACTGGTCTGAATTCCTCTGCGAGGATTTTTTGACAAACTATTGAGAAGCCCAGGAGCAGGGTAAAACCTTCCACTACGTGTGGTTGCTATTATCCATATTGCTAGTAGTAGGAGAACTGATGGAGGATAGTCAATTCCCTTATATTGATAGAGAGTTACCAGAGACTGTGAAGTACACTTCACTCTGGACCACCAAGGACACACAGCGATTCGTGACACCAAAATTTTCTGGGTGCTCATGGAGGCGAGCATCCGGATGTGGATCAGTCGGAGGCTATGCCTATCACCTACAGTGTACAATAGTTTGCAGGGTTTCGCAAACTTCAAAGCTGATATGCACAACATTTATATCAAGGCACGAAAGGATCTGACGAAGCAGTGGAAGAAGCTACCTTTTATAGCTACCAATGATGCTATCTTCACTGTCATGGAAACATGGCCTCCAGAATGTCACACACCAGATTTGGTAGAATTGGAAAAGGCTGCAACACAGAAGAAAAAGGATGATGAAAAGCTGCGCATCACATAATTGGCTGAGAAAAGGTAGCAGGAAATAGTAGCAATGAAGGAAAAGGAAACACACGAAGTGGCACAGAAAGCCATGGAATAGAAGAAGGCCGTAGAAGCAACAACAGTAGCGCAGGTAGTAGAGGCAGAAAAAACACAGGCAGATGAGGACCAAGCAACATCCTCAGGGTAGGAGGCAGAGGAGACAGAAATAGTAGGAGGGAGCATGGACCCAGGGACCACATCCACACAGTTGAAGTGGCCGCACGTCATAGAATGAACAGGACCAAGGAAGAAGGTCAAGGCCTCGAAGTTGGCCATTGACCCGATCACCTTAACTGAAGGTGATCTCCATGACATCACTGAAAAGGTTTGGGATCTCACCAATGAAGCACTTTAAGAGTTTATGACGGAGCATCAGACTATGTTGGGGGCCCTTAGGGCACAGTTGTAAGAGTTATAGGTGCAGCCCCCTCAGGAAGGTACCTTGTCTACCCACGTCACAGCAAGCACTTCAACAGTAGAGCAGATGCTGCATGCAAGGATGGCCAACACAATCGTGTTGCCGGAGGGAGCTCTACTGCTGTCAGATGCAATGGACCAGATGTCGATTAGCAGGATGAAAGGCCTTAGCTTTAATCTAGCTGCCCTTCCCCGGGAAATGTTATATCAGCTACAGGATAAAATAACAGTAGAGCTACGTGCCAGAGAGAGTCGTGCGACCCAAGTTCCTAGTGAACAGAAGATCAATATGGAACATCTCAGCTTACAGCGTGACAAATTGGTGTCACAGAATCAACAGTTGGTGCATACGGTGGATGACGCTTGCCAGCACATCCCAGAACTAGCCATCGTAGTAGATCTACCGGCAGAAATGAAGATCCATAGTTTGGAAACTGGAGTCTGTGAGGCCAGAGAAGAAGTGAAAAATGTTCAACTAGAGTTGAATCTTCAGATTGCTGAGCTATGGTTGAAGGCATAACCTTCCACTCCCCTGGAAGTGAGAGAACAGCACGCTAGCACTATTACAGCAGGGTTGGAAGAAATGGGAGGTGCAATGCGAGACTGTACCGGCATGTTAGAGCAAGCACTTGAGGTCCTCATGATTTTGTAGGAGGACCCCAACATCCAGCACCTGGAGATAGAGGCGCGAGAACTCTAGCAGCAATATGACAGTGTCCGAGGAACTGCGCATATAGTCATCCTCACTCAGAGGCTTGCGAGGATGCAGCAAGCCCAGGCATTAAAAGAACAGGTGGATGTGGCGCGCCATAAGGAAGAAGTCCTCAAAGAGTGCGTCCAACCATGGATTGTCAAGGCCTTCACAATCACGGTAAAAATTGAAGGAAATATTCCACAGATTCAAGGGATGCATGCACGGATGCAGGGCAGCAGGCCGGAAACAGAGGTCTCAGAAGAGAGAATGTAGCTGGTATAGCAAGCAGTAGCTCAGTGCACTGCAAACATCAAGGTCATTCGGGACTAGCTGGAGGGATTCCACGCCAAGATCGTCGAACCGATAGAGTGACTCGAGGGTGAGTCGCGATGTTTGTGTTGGGGGCCTGTTGTGCATGGAATCCCCCCACAACATGTGTTGGGGCTCAAAGACCAAGTTTTGAGTAATAATATTGTAACGCCTCGTGAATTGAGGGTGCGGAATGTATGTTAGAGTCATAGGGCTATCTGCCTAAAGTTTGAATGTAATTTTGGATTATATAAATAGAGTGAGGCTCTAAGTTGTAAAAGAGACAATCGATGGATAAGAGGAGATAGAGAAGCATAGAGCAAGAATCTTAGCGTGTCTTGGGTTGTAGTTGTAGGAAGAGGCTCTGCAGCTGAGTGCACAAAGGCCTAGTAGAGTCTGCAGCTGAGTGCACAGGGTAGAGTTGAGTTTGTAACTGGAGAAGAGTTTAATAAAGAAAGACTTTTTTACCAATTCTATGTATCTATTTTGAGTTATTACATGTTTGATATCATTTGCAATTATACTATTTATTTACTATGCGCTCTTGTATGAATTGTGAATATTGCTAAGTATAAACAAAAGCTACAAATTGGTGGGCTCCAGTATTGCAGCAATGATACTACAACTCCTGGGACTCCCTTCTTTACTTTTATCAACCCGGTAGTTCATAACAAACTTGGAAGCGATGGTGCTATATGCACAAGTACTAGCTCTTACTACAGGCTGTCACTTGATCAGTTGGCACAAGTTCACTAGGAGCTTAAGCCAACTTCTATGAGTTCTTAGAAGAAGCTTTTAACTATGATGGACGAAAGCTAACTCAAAAGAGGCTAGCCTACTTGCAGAAAGAAGCGGAAATCTGAAAGGAAATGCAAACCCTAACAAACCCTAGTTTCACTGACTATCCCTACTGGTGCAAGAAAAGAGATAAAAGTTGTTGAAATGGATGCCATTGACTCTTGGATAGGTAAAATGCATGTGTCTAAGCTACTTCTAAAGGAAGATATGGAAAAAGCATCTTTTTGTATTTTTGAGTAATTTTGCAAAATTATTATCCATGTGCTTTAACTATTTTTTGACTGTGCAGGGGTTTATTGGCGAAAGGAAATGGAGTGGGCACTTGCAGGAGGTTGGGAAGGTGAGAATAGGGCCTAAGGGGTCCCTATCACCCTTCTAGAGAATTCCATGGTGATCAGATCTCAAAAAACTACTCGCGTGAACTTCTACAGGAAGTTTGCAGGGGTTCTATAGGAAGTTCTACAGGAACAGGCCGAAAGTGGATTTTAGAGGGTTGATGGTGGAAAAACGGTAGGAAAGTGGAAATGAAGGATGGATAAGGATTTTAAGGGGTCTAAGACCTGGTAAATGAAGCTAAGGAGTGATGAAGATGGTTGGATTTGTTCAAGGATGGAGAAAGCAATGTTGCACAAAAGTGTAGAAATTAGGGAAAATTCAGAAAGTGTGGCAAATGAAGGGAAGAAATCTTGAATTAGGCATTGGAACAGGTTGTATGATGGGGTAAGGGTAGGTAGGAATGTATCACAGGTGCCCTACACACTATTTTCCAAAACTGATCGAACAAAGACTGGAAAAAACAAAGATCTATCTATTTTGACCTAATCTGACCTAAAAACTAGAAACATGATGAACATAAGTTTATAGACAGGAAATCATGCAAGAGAGATATGGAAACTAAGTAATAATAGATCTAAACATGAGAACACAACTGATATCAACTTTTCAAACTTAAAATCTAACACTAGCAATTGCATTGGAAGGCAAAAACAGTGTTTTTGTGGCAGCAAGTATGCCTTGGTCTTAGCTCATGGTCCCAAGGAGGGACAGATGAGATCAAGGACTGCTTGATGGCCTTTTTATAGATCTTTTTTGGTACCAAACTATCAAATCAACCTAAAGCATGAAAAACTATCTTAATCATCAAAAACAACCGAAGTGACAAATCAAGATCTTAACCTAAATAACAAAAATTATTCTATGAATGCAAGAAAAACATATAAAAGTACACAAAGGAGGTACTGGCACTTGGGTTGGGCCCATCCCCAAGAGCTACAGCCTCCTAAGAAAGCTCAGAGCTGGTGCAAAGTGAAATTCATCTTCATTACTCAAAAAATAATAGTCATGTCACAAAGCTGTTTACAGAAAGAGCTCGAAAATGAGCTGAAATGCAGAGATGCACTAAAGTGCGAAAACAAATTGTTCAATAGCCAAACTACCAAGGCTTTAAGCCTTCCTACTTATGCAACACGAGGACTCCCAACAGTCCTCCTTAACTTCAGGTGCTTAGCTGCCCAAAACTGCAGTTAATCAACCACTTCACTAAACCTGCCCGGCTGCCCCTTCAAATCATCTTTGATGGGATATTGAACTCCGAGCTGATGGTGGAGAACTCAAGGAAGGGGTCATTTAGTGCAAGAGACACCCCTTCTATAAATCTTCAGCCTTGTTCCTTCGTATTTTCCTGCCAATTTGCTCATAAATTCTTGACTTTGGTCCCAAAAATGTCCAAAAATCTGCAATAAGCACATATTAGACTTTGTGGTCAAGTGACTATTCCCATTCATTCAATTAACATAAATATATTCAAAAGCACGAATAAAACTATGAAGAATGGTGGATTAATCGAGAATAATAGGCAAAATGAGCCCATAAAGTTACCCATTTTTGGGGCTGATCACAAATAAACCAAGTTAATCAACTAATATCAGCTTACTAGTAAGGACTTGGGTAATAACAGTGTTCAGCCCCCGAGTAGGGCTACGTGAAAGAAACATCTCAGGCTGCGAGGTAATGGTAAGTGCATGTAGTACAGGGTTGAACCGCGGACCCCTTGAACTCATCAGACATATTTAGGGTGCAAAAACCTAGTTCTAGCACCCTCCCATACTACTTCGGGTGAGACCTCAGTCCGTGATCCGCTAATTGTTGCCAAAAGGGCTAGTAGTACCGGGGTTTCTTTGGCTAAATCACCTCCGAACTTGGGTCAGGCCCCAACAAGCCAACAACAAGTTAGCTAGCAATCCAAAGTGATGGTTAAACCAACAACACATTTCAAAAAGATTCATACATACACACACAAAAAATTCTATACATGCATGCGTAAGAAAATAAATACGTATATCATTTACAGTAAACCAAGTAGCATAGAATACAATACAACATATGCATGAAATTCGCTGGCTCTATTATATTAGTAAGTGTAAGTTCCAGTTATACAATACATCCATATCCAACCACTAGTTCTGATAGCAGAATGTTACAGCCACAATCGTCTGCTCCTCCAAAGAGATGTATTAGCTCTACGTAGTGGAGAAGCCAAGGCTTGTTACAATAATGTCCAAGGTTTCTCTAAGATACACCTGTCGAAGCTTAGCTGACCAAAATCCTTTACAATGAGTTATGAGGTTCTATTTATAGAAAAGGGTAGGGTGACCCTTGACATTCCACTTTGTGACAGTTTGTCTACCCTCATGACTCTTCATCTACTTTATGATTGTTACATCCAACTATCGACACTTGAACTTTCGCTTGACAAGATGTTATATTACATTGCACATGTTCTTATGTGAGACAAAATGGTTTGAGCAAGCCATGCAAGATATCACTAACACTCGGTCTATTGTGGTGAGACCAACTCTTTGACATGCTTGTGATGGTGAAGGTGACGAGTTGATGCCAAGATTGTTCGTTCGTGATGGTGTGCATGCGCTCCATGGTGAAATATTGCTAAAGAAAACTCTTGCATCCATTGCATCCAGGTGCATTGATATGGCTCCTCCATTCAACTCATTTGTTAGTATGCATATGGTCTTCTTGGATGTGGACAAAGCGGAAACACACTGATGCATAGTGTCCATGTTGATCTTCTAGTGCGTGTTGGTGGTCATGCGCATCAACTATCAACTACATGTTCAACTCCAGTTGGACTTGATTCTTGTCTTTGTGTTATACAACAAATTGACCTCCTCATCAACTCAGAGGGGAAATACATGATAGTTGAAACAAAGACCACAATCACAGACCTTCATTCCACACTAACGTTGGCTGTGCACTAACAACCTACTTTATAAAGCTTGTTACCAAGCCTAGAGGTGTGCTAATGACCCTACTAAAGCATGTTGCTAGTATGGGAACAACGTTAGTGAAACTTGGTGAAGTTCCAAGGGTCAAAGGAAGGAATTGACTCACAAATATCTAGATATTTGTTCCTAAAATTACTCAAGAAAAGCAAGGAAACATCCAAATTCTACCTATTTGGAGGATTTCTAATCTGAAAGAAGGAGGCAAATGGGAAAGAGCTGAAAAGCATGGCAAGTTCATTGCTTTTTCCCTAGTGAACTCAAGGAGAAACTTGGCAACCCTAACTCAATTTCTATATAAGCAAAGTGAGGGCTATTGTGAAAGAGGTCAGAGCATTTGAAAGGATAGCATACTTAACTATTGAGCATTGACTCATATCATAAGAAGTGAGCAAGAAGGGAGAGAGAGAGAAGTTGGAGGGGTAAAGGAAGGATGATACAACAGATGGTTGTAATCACTCTTCCAACATTAATATAGAACTGCAGTTGTACTATCTACTCGTGGTGTTGATACTATCATTCATTTAGTTGTTTGTTCAATGCATATTAGCATGAGTAGCTTAGTTAGATGCAATTAGATGTTCTTTTATACATTCATGTATTAGTTATCAGATTTGTATGTTGTGATTACACTTGTCTCTTCTATGTGCAGGACTTGATTTGGAGCTAGCTTTGAGGGAGTTCCACTTGGCTGCATTGTGATCTCCAAACAAATCTACACGGAGACTCGAGGCAATCTACTTCTAATGCTTTGATAGTTAGTTATTGTCTATGAACATGCATGTAACTTTATGTAGTTGCAGATAATATTACAGTTTTCCGAAGGTCCCGGGAAGACCTTTGAGGGTATCTACATTCTCCATACACCATGCATTTTACCCCATAGCAGAATTGGCAACTCCATTAGGGACTATACATCTAGTTCCTGGTTTACCCAGACTCTTCTCTATTTTCTCCTCCTTCTAAGAGCTCCCTATACTTCTGTGATCCCTTTCTGACCCAGCAAAGATCTTGCTGCATCTTGCCTACAAGTATTCAACTCTGAATCTAATCTGGAAAGCCCTTTGTTTGACTGATTTCCTACACTAATGCAGGTTAGCAGGCTACACAAAGCTTTATAAAGCACTATGCCTGTTCACAGGGAGCGTTAGTTGGCCTACTAACTCTCTGTAGCCACTGTTACAGAGCGTTATTCTCCCAATACCTTGATTTTAGTAGTTTCTAAAAGCCAAAAGGGATAGGAAGCCATCTCATGGACTGAATGAAGATATGTAACTGCATTTTGCTAGAAAAATAGGTGTCTTGAATTTTTTTTTTAGGAAATCATTTTTGTTTTTCTTTCTTAAAATCATTTTTACTTAAGAAAGACTCACATTTTTTATTCATCCTTCTGTTTAGCTGGTTAAAAGTTGCTCTATTTTTGGTTTCAAGTAGTTGTTAAGAAACATTGGAAAGAAATTCTTTGGTTATGCATGTGTTAAATCACTGAAATGCATGGAAATAATATGAATATGTGAAAAAACTCTCACTTGCAGAATACAACTTGTTTTCATCGAATTGAAATGTTTTTAAAGCATTGTTTTTTGCATGATTTATTGAGTCAGAGTCTCATCACATTTCATACGTCAACTCCCCTACCGAAGACAATAATCAAGTACACATAAAATTTACCTAAAATCAATCAGTAACTCTTTATTGAGCAAACAAACATTAGCTAGGCTATGATCTTGGGATAAGAAGAGTGAGTTAAACTTCCCAAGATTGAACACCAAACTAGTGTCATTAAAAGAGAGAAAAATTCCTTTTACACTCATACTACCGGAACCACTCCAGTAAAAGTGGAGCAAAATACGAGACAACATTGGACTATAAGTGAAGGTAGCCTGCCTTCTCTTACAAATCCTTTGGGTATTTTGTGTATTGGGGATCCTTCAGGGATTTCGGAGCTAAGTTAGGGACTCAGGTATCCTGCACACACAGCATTCTATCTACGACTATGCCCCCCCCCCGGTGGTGTCTGTGATCTGAGGTATCATTAGTGGCCAAACTTATAAGGACCTACACAAGGTGACTGGGACACCTGTCCTGGTACCTAACACAGACGGGCCTACTCTATCTTCAGTTTTTTGGAGGGTGCTCATCTTCACGAGAGTACTTGGCCCCTCAATCTAAGGTTCGAGTGAAGCTCTAGAGTAACCATAGTTGTGCATCTAGCCAACCTTCTTTGTTATTCATTGAGATACTAGGTTTCATCTCCAATGATAGGTACCTAAGTGCTATCATTTGAGACTTTAATGAATATCATGATAAAATTTATTGATAAAAATTAATGGTCACTGTGGCTACATCTAGCCCTCGTCGTCACTCTAGACGATTGATAGGGCTTCCTCCACTCATTATGGAAGGTCCACCGAGTTCCACTGAATCGGATTCCCCATATTCCAGGGATCAGTCTCCTAGATCTCGCACGGGATCTGTTTGGACAACCGACGATTCAATTTTGCCAGAGGATTTCTTTACCGAAGAATTCCTTCCTCCCTTTAACCCTCTGCTCACGAATCTGTTTGAACCTGTCTTGGCTCCCATGGTACCTGTACTTCCTGCTTCCGTAGTTGGAACATTTCCATCCATCTCGTCGACGACTAGTAGGTTGTGGAACTTTGTGGACACTTTTGGTCCTCCACCACTTCCCCAGTCAACAGTCATCACAACACCGTCGATGTGTAGAAATTTCACCTGTAGTTCAAACTGATATATGAAATTTCCTAAAGCATAATACTTGATCTACTTCTGCAAAACATTAAGTGGAAGAAAAATCGATTTCATGAGCAACATCAAGCATAAACACATAACTGATCAAGAGAAATAATCACACATAACACAAGATATATCACTGGGGAAAGCACCAACATAAAACCCCAAAATTGTATTATCAAACAAGTGGAAATCCTCTTCTGTTTACAAAAAATATCAACTCAAGAGCTATCCTGTACTCTCTGCAATCAAAATATGAAGATCATAGACTCACTAGGCCTCAATGTATAGGCCACAAGTCCTCCAATCCCCTATTTCCTTACGCAATTTTGATTGGGGTCCAATTACAAACATATGTGAATTGGCTTTGGATCATTTTTGCTGTCAAACTCAGGTCCTACTACGCAATCCTTGAGGACTCTAGTTCCTCTTGCATGCAAGGAATAATCCATGGGAAGATCCAAGCATCTGATAGTACATTATCCCTCATCTAATCTCAACTGGGTCTCTGTATAAACTTCCATGCATTAGTTATCCATGAGAAAATACTCAATTATCTAAAATAATAGTTGTCACATGCATGCAAGCATTAACAAACTATATTTTATTATTTTAACAACTTGTTAAAATAATCTAACTGGATTTGACTAGTTAGAACTACATCAATTGATTCTCTCATTATAGAACTCATACTTAATTCCTCAATCAGTGGAGAAAATAAAGGATAAATTCCTCAATTAGTGGGGCAACTAATTGCATGTTCTCACAAAGACTTCAAGTTTAATTTTTACAACTAATTAACTCATGGAGATTAATCAGTTAATATTTTAAACTGTTGTTAAGACCAAATTCAATTTCACTTCTTATAGATAGACCAGGGACTGTTATAAATAAGAAGGGACCTAGAAATATTATTTTTAGAATTTTGTATTTTTAGCAGTTTCACCTCTCACCCAAGGTGGCCAATGACCTCACTGGCCAAACTGCTATTTTTAGACATGCTATTTTTAGGAGTTATATTTTTTAGCACATTCTAAATTTAGCATTTCTTGTTGCACACTTTTCAACACTCCCTCTCAATAAGAAAGGGATTATCAACAACCTCGATCCTATCTCTGTGGAACTCAAACTTTCCTTTTGACAATGTCTTTGTCAAAATATCTGCATCTTGTTCCTTGGTCAAAATGTACTGCAACATCATGATCCCCTTGACCACACAATCCCGTAGATGATGATAACGAATATCAATATGCTTGGACCTGTCATGAAACACTGGATTCTCAGAGAGTTTAATTCAACTCTGATTATCACAGTATATCACTGTAGGACCCATCATCTGACTAAACAATTCCACTAGAATCTTCCGCATCCAGATGGCCTCACATGCAACCTAACTAGTTGCCACGTACTTTGCCTCCGTTGTGCTAAGTGCAACTGATCTCTGTTTCTTGCTATACCAAAAAACTGCAGCTGACCTAAGGTTGAAGATTCCTCTAGAAGTGCTCTTCCTGTCTGATGGACTACCTGCCCAATCTACATCCGTGAAGCCTTGGAGATTCACTCCCTCCATCTACCTATACCATAATCCATACTTTGTAGTGCCTCTAAGATATCTCAACACATGCTTTGTCGTCTTCCAAAATAACTTGGTTGGCTGAACCATAGCTTGACTCAGTTGGTTCACCGCAAAGCGCAAATCTGGTTGTGTGTTCACCAAATACTTGAGTGAACCCACAAGCTACCTATAAATAGTAGCAGCTATTACCTCACCTGAAGTAGCATCCTCCTTCCTCCAGTTACCTGCTAGAAGAATCTCCATGGGCTTGCACATCTCCATGTGGAAGTGCCTGAGTATCTCATTGGCATACTTTCCTTGAGACACAAATACTTCCCCATCTCTCTGCCACACCTCCATGCCTAGAAAGTAGTGCATGAGGCCCATGTCCTTCACCTCAAACTCTCTTGCAAGATCCTCCTTGCAAGACTTGATCAACTAATCATCACCTGTCAAAATCAGATCATTGACATAAACTACAATAATCAATAGCTTACCATGATGATGTGGTATAGGTTTACATCCACTTCACTCTTAGTGAATCCCAACCTGATAAAATAGCTATCAATCCTGGTATACCAAGCATAGGGTGCTTGCTTCAGCCCATACAATGCTTGCTTGAGCCGACACACATGTGACTCATGATCAAAGGTCTTAGATCCCTCTGGTTGTTCTATGTATACCTGTTCCTCAATCTCCCCATTGAGGAATGTTGTCTTCACATCCATCTGATGGATTTTCCAACCCATCTGTGCTAGTAGTGCTAGAATCGATCTAATCGATGAGTACCTTGTAACAAGAGCAAATATATCATCATAATCAATCCCCTCAACCTGTGAAAAACCACGGGCAACAAACCTTAGCTTGTGTTTCTCAATACTACCATCAGCTGCCTGCTTTACCTTATAAAGCCATCAGGAGGTAACCACTGACAGCCCCCGGTCTAGGGACAACATCCCACACACTGTTCTGCATGATAGAATCATACTAATCTACCATCACATCAACCCAAACTGGCTGCTACACTGCCTCCTCAAAAGAAGAAGGCTCGGTCGCTACACACTCCCCAACCACGGCCATGTAACTAGTGTATCTTGTTATCACTTAGAACTAAAAGTTTGATGCATATAATTGTCTGTCCTAGTCTGATGACAAAGGTTTGTGTTAAGGTTGATTTCATTTTATTTTTCTCACTTAGGATTTGGAGTTTTAAAAGTTTTTAACTTAAATCATACTCCACTCCTATTGGTTCTCCTCCACCCATCATTGTTCCATAGTCATGTCTTGTCTTATCCAAGTCACCATGTCTTTTAGTGATGTCGCAGCGTAATCTCATTTGCCAATTCCGCAGCGTAATCATGGTTTAGCAGTTCCGCATCGCGTCATGATTAGGCAGTTTCGTAGCGCATCATTAAAAAATATAACAAACAGCGCTGCGAAATCATGGATTCGTGCATTTCGCAGCGAATCTTTCCCGAAATGTCAAGTCCATAGGTGAGTCATCATTTGTGTCTACTCATGTCAGTTTGTGTACCTCTTGCATCATGTTTGAACGTTCATTTGCCACTACTCCACCAATAGACTGTTGATATGCACAGAAATATCATTCCCAAGAGATTTTACCGTGCATAGACCTTAATGATGGTCGTAAGTGCTGCATGAGTGACCAGTCTGCCTGATTATGTATTGAAGTGTTTCAATTTGAATTTCAAGCGAGGCTGATTTCAAGCGAGCCTGATTACAAGCGAGGATGAATTAAAAAAGGAGCTGAATCACTATCTTGACTGGAGCTGTTAGAATTTGGGTGTGAAGATCTCAAAGGAAAAATGGAGAGAAAAGAGCACAGATCCGGTAAATGTCAGAGGACTGAACCTGAAGACCTGGACATAGCATTGAGGGATGAAGGCGTAAAGAAAGCGTTCAAAGATGCCGGGTGCTGGAACTTTTGCAAAAAGCTACAAGGAGGACATGCACAGGTAACTAAGGAATTTGCGCTAAACTTCACTGGTTTAAATTCAAAGATAGCCATGCTAGAAGTACAGGTTTCTCCAGAAGTAATAGCTGCTGTAACAAAGATCCCAAGAGGACGGGAAGAATAGTTTAAAAATTTTAAATTTGATATGAATCCTTGTAAGGAGTTTTTAAAGGAGGCATAAGTAAATGAAGACTTAACAAAAGGAGTGCCCAGAAATTATGTCAAGGAACATTATGCTCTTCTTCTCACCTGCATACAGAAATATCTGACCTATGAAGGAAGGTACAATAAGGTCTATTCTTACCATTTTAAACTGCTCTTGCATTTCACCGGGAAAGTCTCCATAGACATTCCTTTTTATTTGTTTCGCAGTTTGAGTAAGATGTGTGATAAGGTGCCGCTAAGGAAAGAGGACTGTGAAACCTCTTTATTTCATCATGGTTTGATTAAGTTACTAGTTTTAGATGGCCTCCAAAAGATAGGCAGAGACTGGAATTCATTTATTTTCATGGCTAGATTCCAAAGCAAGACTGGCCTTACTCCACAACCAGCCAGAGAATTCACCATAGCTAAGCTTCAAAAGGAAGTAAGAGCTAAAAAGCAAACCAAGTTACAGCTAAGAAAACCAGTGAAGCCACTAATCATTCAAGAACAACCTCAG
>APFE030508156.1:0-53053 GCA_000404065.3 Pinus taeda | reverse complement strand
TGCTAGTTTTAGATGGCCTCCAAAAGATAGGCAGAGACTGGAATTCGTTTATTTTCATGGCTGGATTCCAAAGCAAGACTGGCCTTACTCCACAACCAGCCAGAGAATTCACCATAGCTAAGCTTCAAAAGGAAGTAAGAGCTAAAATGCAAACCAAGTCACAGCTAAGAAAACCAGTGAAGCCACTAATCATACATGAACAACCTCAGCAATCAACAAAGGAAAAAACTCAGGGTAAGAAGACTGTACCTAAAACAGGCAAATTTGAAGCAGTCTCAAGGGTAAGGACAAGAAGCCAAATAAATAAGGAAAAAGGTAAAGCTATAGCTGTTGAAGAGAGCCCAGTGTCTAAGGCAAGCTTGAATGATTTATTACAGGCCATTGAATTAGAGCAGTCTAAACCAGTTCAAATTGATTTGACATAGTCACTGCAAGAAGGTAACAAGAAGTCTAAAGCCTCAAAAAGGCTTAAATTCGATGAGCCAGGTGAAGAATTTATTTTTAAACCCAGAAGACCTATTACAAGGAAGCAAGTAAAGGAAGTGCTGCCAAGAACAGAGGAAACTGGGAAAGTTAGGCAAAAAGATACAAACAGAACAGTCATCACATCTCAAGGAGATTATATAGCAGCCATGAAAAGCCAAATAGAAGCAGTTGAAGATGAGACTAACCAACTGAAGAAAGTTGCTAGAGACCTGAAGGCACAGCTAGGCCAGTTACCTACTAAATGAATTTTCTTTTCAGGAAAGGTTTTGTTCCAAATTTTTGTTAATTTTTCTTAGTCTTATTGTTTTGAAGACATGTAAATCCATGCTATACATATGAAAAACCAAAGGGAGTTTTTGGCAATCAGATGTTTGGTGATAAATATTTTGGGTCAAAAGCAAGCTGTTTTAAATAAAACAACAGTTTCGTAGTGCGCTACGAAACTGCTGTAGGTGATGATTTTAACGCAGACCGGCAGTTTTGTATTATGAACGGGAATTTTGAAAAAGAGACACCTAAAGGGTACGCAAGACATCAGATGGAGCTACAATAGCCATTCAGACCAAAACAGGTGTACATTTAAAAAGGTGAAATATTTTAACCCAAGTCTAAATTTCTGTTATAAAGTCCCTTTATCACCGTTCAAAAGGCATTAAAAGATTTGCATACAAGGAGCTTTTGCCTGCACACATGTCCATCAATGCAGCCTACAGCACATCAAAAACATGGCAGTGTTCCATATCTTGGGTTATTAAAGGCTGGAAACATGTTGTTATACATTCGAGCAAATTGAGGAAAACAGGAGCCGAGAAGCAAGGGACATCTCCTAATACTACTGGGCAGTTAAAGATTCAGCGTTCAAGATCAATATGGAGTATTAAACATCCAACTTATCCAAATCGAAAGAGGACTAGGTGTCAAAGAACAAGGAGAAGCTACTATTGAATTGAAAATGGAGTTAGAGTCATAGTTAATTTAGAACTCTTTAAAATTCCAGTCAGCACTTTATTGTATTCAATAGTTAGTTAAATAGCTTATAGGTGTCATTAGAGATAAAGATCGAGTTATTAAATTCCCCTCATGCTGGAGGAGGAAGCTCGAATTAGTTAGAATAAGGATTATATATATAGCGGAAACAGCAATGTAATGGGGGTTGGAAATTTTATAACAGAAGACTGTTTTGGCTTATGTAAAGACCCATTTTCAGTAATATAAGTTGTATGCTTTTCTTCTCAGGATTCATGAAGGATTTCCATGTTCAGAATGTGTGATTTGTTCTTTCCTTAATGTCTTTTATAGTTGCATAGATGTGTAATCACTCAGAATTCACTGATTGTGCTATGATTTCCTGTATGCATTTATGAACCGTGGTTTTATGTGAGTTGTGTTCTGAACATCTAAATGCTAAGTGCCCTGACTTCTATGAAAAGACAGTGTCATTGTTTACTGAAGTATGATTGACTCCATAGGCCCAATGGAAACTTATGTAATGTTTGTCCAGCCTCCATATTTGTTAATGTTATTCCACAAGAGTTAGCCATCTTATTATTAGTCAAAATCAATAACCCTTTTGAGAGAGCCCTCTCAGGCTAAGGAGGCTAAGCCTTAGTCAAAAGATTGGTTTGAAATAGTTACTTGAAGTCTTCCTGGTCTGATTTTGAGATAACATATCTATTGGGATATCTCCTCTATATGCCCTAAGAGAATGGCTGCCCCACATTCTCTCTCGCATCCTGCATCAATCTGTCAGCTTCCTGTGAGCGTTTCCACCCATCTCTGGAAGACTCTCCAGCAATGGTGATCTCCACTACCGGAATCTCTACATGCGGCTGATCTGCATCATCAGGAGGCTCCTCCTCCTTAGGAACTAATAGCTCCTCATCATCACCATGCAACTTGAGCTCCCTCTCAAGTGATAATCGCATGGCTCGCTGCTCATCGAACTTCAGATTCCTTCACACTACGGTCCTCTGACTGGCAAGCACAAACACATGATAGTTATGAGGTGTATCCGCGTACCCCACAAGTATTCCTAACACAGTTGTTGGGTCTAGCTTCTTCCGAGCATCTTTGGTCACATCACAAAAGATTGGTGATCCAAAGATGCGGAAGTGACTTACATCTGGTCTCTTCCCCGAAAAAGCCTCCATAGGTGTCTTCATCCCCAAAATATGATGAGGACTTCTGTTCTGAAGATATACTATTGTATTGCATGCCTCAGCCCATAGATGAAGTGGTAAGCCTTGGGCATGCAACATCGATCGAGCTGTGCCCATAATATATCTGTTCTTCCTTTCAGTTACCCCATTCTGTTGTTGATTATGAGGTGCCTTGAGTTCCTGTTTAATTCCTTCTAAAGCACAGAAGTTCGTAAACCGCTGGAAAATATACTCTCCACCATTATCACTTCACAAGGCCTTTACTTTCATCCCTGATTCTTTCTCTACCAAAGCTTTGAACTCACAAAACTTCAAGAAGGTTTGATCCTTCCTTTGCATGAAGTAGATCCAACATCTACGAGAAAAATCATCAAAAAAAATAACATAATACCTTTGCTTTGTGATGGAGGCTGTAGAGAAGGGCCCGCATACATCTGAATGAACTCACTCCATAACTACTCCTGCTCTAGCATCCCAATCATAAAAGGAAGATTTTGCATACTTACCCAAAGTGCAACCTTTGCATGTGCTCATTTGCTCCAACTTGCACTTGGGTAATCCGATAGAAATTGCTACATGATCTTCAAGGCCCCATGATGCAAGTGGCCCAGTCTCCTATGCCATAACTCACCAATATCTTGGCCATGCATCACTTCTACTTTGGAACACAAAGCAACACAGTCTTCTACTTGTAACTTGTAGAGATTCTTAACTCAAATCCCTATTTGTTTGGTCTGTCCAGTGCCGATATGCCTTAGGAAAACATTTCCCAAGCTAAAGGCTACATCATAGCCTTTATCCTCAAGCATAGGAATAGACACAAGATTCTTTTTCAGCCCCGGTACATACATAACATTAGATAGAGAGAGGGGAGAACCATGCTCCCTCTGAAACACAACCGTACCTTCACCTGAGACACGATACTTTCCGTCATCGCCCATCTCGATCCATATCTGGAGATCCTTCTCCTCCAAAGTGCTGAAAATAGTCTTGTCACCTGACATATGGAAGGAAGCTCCACTATCCAAGTACCGAACACATCCCATGCTGGATGAAACCATGCATGAAATAAGTAAGAAATCCATCTCAAATTGTGAAGCTAGAACATCACAGATTCCTTGGAGGAACCTTTCTTGGACTTCTTCCTTGGGAATCTAGTAGCATAGTGACCCAACTCATGACAATGAAAGAATCTCACCTTCGACTTGTCAAACTTCTTCCCTCCTTGAGAAGACTTGGATTGGGATGCCTTCCCTTTCCCTTTCTTAGCTTTAGATGTTAAAGCCAAGTTCTCTTCATCATCATGTTTTGATAAAGAAGCTCCACCTCTGGTGTTTCGTCTGATCTCCTCCTGTATCAAATTTGACCATAGTCATTCCCAATCTGGCAATTTTCCCTTCCATTCACTGAGTCCTGGTAGCTATTCCAGCTCTTAGGAAGACCAAGGAGTGCTAGACTCACATATCATCATCAACGGTAGTGATCCCTACGCTTGTAAGCTCATCTCTGCAGTTGGTGAGCTTGTTCAAGAATGTAGTGATTGTGTCGCCTTTTTCACACTTGATCTTTTGAAGCTTGTCCTTCAGTGCCAACTTCCTCTCATCACTGCTATTTTGATATAATTCTTTCAATGTTTTCCACATTGCAAATGGAGTCTCCTTCCCATGGAGGCTCGAGACTATGTGATCTCGAACTCCCTCTAGGATGATTCTCCTAGCTCTAGCCACATTCTTCTTCCAGTCTGCAACCTAAGTAGCGTCAGTAGGCTTAGGGACATCTTGATCAATGAAGTCCTTAATGCCATTATCTTCCAATACTGCCTCCATGCGATCCTTCCAAGCTATGTAGTTTGAGCTGCCATCAAGGGCATACTCAAGCCTCAAACCAGTGAAGGCCATCTGGATGAAATTTGAACTGTGATGAGAACTAGATATCTATATCCCGAATAATAAACTTTGATTTTCTTTCTCTTTCTTGTAGACTATTCCTTGCTTGATTACCTATGCTTTGATACCATGTAGAAATTTCACCTGTAGACCAAACGGATATATGCAATTTCCTAAAGCATAATACTTGATCTACTTCTACAAAACATTATGTAGAAGAAAAATCGATTTCATGAGCAACATCAAGCATAAACACATATAACTGATCAAGAGAAGTAATCACACATAACACAAGATATATCACTGGGGAAAGCACCAACATAAAACCCCAACACTGTATTATCAATCAAGTGGAAATCCTCTTTTGTTTACAAAAAATATCAACTCAAGAGTTATCTTGTACTCTTTGTGATCAAAAGATGAAGATCATAGACTCACTAGGCCTCAATGTATAGGCCACAAGTCCTCTAATCCCCTATTTCCTTGTGCAATTTTGATTGGGGTCCAATTAAAGACATATGTGAATTAGCCTTGGATCATACACATTGTCAACCTCAGGTCCTACTACGCAATCCTTGAGGACTCTAGTTCCTCCTGCATGCAAGGAATATTCCATGGGAAGATCCAAGCATCTGGTAGTACATTGTCCCTCATCTGATCTCAATTGGGTCTCTGTCTGAACTACCATGCATTAGTTATCCATGAGAAAATACTCAATTATCTAAAATAATAGTTGTCACATGCATGCAAGCATTAACAAACTATATTTTATTATTTTAACAACTTGTTAAAATAATCTAACTAGACTTGACTAGTTAGAACTAAGTCAACTGATTCTCTCATTATAGAACTCATACTTAATTCCTCAATCAGTGGAGAGAATAAAGGATAAAAACCTTAATCAGTCGGACAACTAATTACATGTTCTCACAAAGACTTCAAGTTTAATTTTTACAGCGAATTAACTCATGGAGATTAATTAGTTAATATTTTAAACTTCCATTAAGACAAAATTTGATTTTACTTCCTATAGATAGACCAGGGACTGCTATAAATAGGAAGGGACCCAAAAATGCTATTTTAAGAACTTTCTATTTTTACCAGTTTCACCTCTCACCTAAGGTGGCCAATGACCTCACTGGCCAAACTACTATTTTTAGATATGCTATTTTTAGGAGTTATATTTTTTAGCACATTTTGAATTTAGCATTTCTTGTTGCACACTTTTCAACACGATGGTGAACCCTGCTATCCCATTTGTCCTAGGTATAACCACTCACATGACACCATCTACGATTGGAACCCAACTAATGTTGGGTTCCACCCCTTTAGTGTCAAACTACATACCTTCGACAAGTCCCAGATACAACGCTCCCTATAATGCTCAATGTGGCACTATGGGTGCGGTTCCCGTGTACCAACAACATGGTCGACCGTTGTTGTACAGTTCAAACCCCCAGATCCATATACCTAGGGGGGTTCCCAATATGCACATGCCAGTAGGGAACGTAACAATTCCCCCTCCATTCTCAGGCATGCATGGTCAATCGCTAATTGACATGAGAATTCCCTCTGTCAATCAAGGACAAATGGTTAGTTCTATGTCGGGCAGGAATCCTCAAGGGGTTCCCAACCAATCCATGCGGGCACCCTACTCACACATTCAAATGAGTCAAGGGGGCACCGCTTATCCTGGGGCAATTCTATACCCCAGTATCAAAATCCTCATGGAAATCCACTCTACAACACCATACCTCAAAGCAATTGCTACACCACACAACCCATGTACAATATTGGGAGCCAAACGATGGGAGGAGCGCAAAGCTCCTCAAGTCATCCGTCATCACCATGGTTCGAGTCGGGGGCAACAAACTCTCTGCCTTTCTTGGCAACGTTGGATATACCCAACTTATACAAGCTGACAAATGACCCCATCTATCACAACATACAATGGCCACCGATCCCACATAAGATACCAACGGACATCACAAAGTTCGATGGAAAATAAGGGGAGGATCCAGGCACCCATATCACCACCTACCATCTTTGGTGTGTTTCAAACTCTATGGTCGATGATAGTGTTTGGTTACGTATTTTTCCCTACACCCTCACTAACAATGCAGTGAAATGGTATATTGAGTTACCACACATGTCAGTAAACACCTTCGACACTTTAGTGATGGAATTCCTTAATCACTTCCAGCTATCCATCTGCTATAAGACTGGGACAAAGCTCCTCACTTCATTTCGTCAGGATACCACCACCCACATCTCTGATAATATACATGAATGGAGACATAGGCAGAGGTTAGTCAAAGCTCCCCTCCCAGACTTTCTCATAGCGGACTGGTTCTGTAAGTCCTTACTCCCAAAAATTGTTGGAGATGTCACTCTAGGTGATGCAGTCACAGAAGACCAATCCACACGTCATGCCCAGCACTTAGATATGATATATTCACAATCTAGCACTCTTTACAACATAATCCCCCAATGCCCCTGGAAACCCCAATGTTTCCGCTACTCAGCACCCCAGAGTGCACGTCGACGGGATTGTCAGTGAAACCTTTGGGGCCGCTGTAAAACAACTCAGTGGTCACATTGCTGAGATGTCGGTGGACCCCTCTACCAAATCAATTGCTCTTCCTGCCACTGTGATAAACTCTATATATTCTACACAAAAATCTGGTGGCAAGAACAAGAAGAATAAGAAAAACACTGCTCCTTCTGAGGAGCAGTCAACAAAGCAGCTAAACCCAAAAACAAAAGGCTGTTGTGCCTACTGATGAGGAAAAGGATAAACCCACTAGATATCCATGCAAACTCTATGCTGAAGACCACATGACCTGGTGTTGTCCGTGTCTTCAGGAATGCATAGAATACCTTGCCAAAAGAGATACTGGTAAGACCCCCGTTGTCCTTAGAAATCCTTTTCCCACTCAATAGCAGCAAAATCTTATTGCAAACCAACCACAACCTCACAAGGGGGCAACAATGGTTCGCAACATCCTTCAACTGGTGAAGGATCTTCTATCATTTAAACATTTGAAATGGTAGAACTCGCCACAAGAGCCAAATCTTATGGAGCTCCTATAGCTCATACAGCGAAACCTTCCTCAAGTCCAAACCCATCGCTACCCAACAATTTGCATATCGAAAGGCTGGTTGCAGACCTTGTAATTTGACCCCCAAAATAGGCACTTCGATGCACAATACACAATACATTTCCACGTGCCGCCTAAAACTACAACATTGTAGAAGACTTGGCGCAAGTGCCGTCGGCTATGTCAGCGCTCAAAGTATTACAAACATGCCCAACACAATGGAAAGATTTTTTTTCAGCCATTAGTGGTATCAACCTAAAGGATTCCATGCTTATTATTTTTGACATGGACAAGTGTAAACCTCCCCTTTCTCACCAGCTTGCATTTTAGGTGCATATAACTTCAAAAGGAAAAGGTATACATAGAATTATCATCGACGAAGGTGCTTCTACCTGCATCATGTCAGCTTCATGTTGGCTCCCCATAGGTTCTCCAACCCTAACCCTACCGTCGAACTCCCTGAAACCTTTTGACGGCCACACTTTCATCCCAAAAGGGTACTTGGCTAGCTACCCCATCACTTTGTATGGGAAAATGGTTACGGTGGACATAGAAGTTGTAGAAAAAAAAATTGACTATAAGCTCTTGCTAGCTTGCAGCTGGACATATGCCATGATGGCCATCGTATCTACTGTCTTTTGCATCATCCTATTCCCATTGGATGGAAAGATAGTTACAGTAGATCAGTTGTCTTTCTGCACCCCTGGTTATTCACCATTACCAAGTAGCTTCGTACCCCTAGTAGGAGGTGGAACTGACTCTTATGTCAGTTTAGGTACTAGTCTACTGAAGGCTTCTTCCCTCATGGGTTGTTTTCCTCTTCAGCCGCCGAAGGTTTCACAGATGGTCAACATGCTTTCATCTATATCTCATGAATAGACCGATCCATGGATCCTACCGTCTCCTTTAGACCTTGACACATTCGGAGAACAAATGCCACTGTCATCAACTGAATTGCCCTACCAAGCCATTCAATCCGCATCCGCATCTCCAATCATGTTGGTTACTACTGACAGTACCACCTCCCCTCCCATAACTGCTCCTCCTTTAGATCCACTTGATCAACTCCTACCTGCAGATGAAGCTATTCGAGAAATCATGAGTTTTGGAGAACAACATTGGCAGGATTGGCACCATTGTGTTTCGATATCTGATTCGGACATGATGCCTCTTCAAATCCTATCCCCTGAAATACCAGAAATCATTTCCCCACCCTATACAACCATCCAAACTTTGGATGCAAAAGGAAACATGGGTGGCACTTCCAAATCATTGCCCATCGATATTTCTGTCAAGGCAGGCATCGTGGAAAACATCCAGATTGGAGTCGATTACAATCCTAAGGAAATTGCAAGCTCCACCTACCTATTTAAGGAATCCCACGATGTATTTAGTGGGTCTCATGAGGAAATGCCCGGCATTAATCCGTCTATCACCACACATGAGATCCATCTTTACGATGATGCAAAACCCATTGAGTGTCAGATCCCTTCCCTAGAAATAGTCGTTGAACCCCTGCCTGACACTACTACCGAAGAAGAATGCTTACTACACCTTAAATAGATGGATAAAACCCATCGAGATGCCGACTTGGCACTTGAGGCTCACAAGCGCCGAGTACAATCCCAATTTGTGAAAGAGGTTAAGCTTTGTTCTTACCAAGAGGGTGACCTAGTGTTACTCTATCATCCAAAAGATGACCTCTTGGATGCATGCACACTTCAACCCATATGGCTAGGTCCCTATGTCATAAAGAAAGTCCTCCCCATGGGGGCATATGAACTGTAGGACTGGGAAGGAGTCTCACTCAAGGAGCCCAGATATGGGCTCTATCTAAAACAGTATTATGCCTAGTATTTCTCTAGGCATGTGCTTTGTAATTTTATGTATTCATAAGTTTTTCTTTCCTTTTTTGGTGTGATTGGATTTTTTTGTTATTTAGTGGAGTACTTGTCTCATACATTATGCTCGCAATGTAGATTTCTTACTCACCCTTAGCATACGTAGGATACGCAATTGGTTCCAGTCATCACACATGGCACATTGCATCAGTTGCTTGGGTCATCTACACACCTGAGTCGGAACTACTTTTTTCCGAGGGAGTCTTTCTTGGAACCAACACCAACAATATTGCCGAGTACATGTCTATAATTTCACTTCTCACAGAAGCGTCATCAAGGGACATCTCCAATCTAGTGGTTAGGTTAGACTCCCAGCTAGTTGTTATGCAATTGAAAAATTATCACATTCGTAATCCAACCTTGTTACGTCATTATCTAAGGGTGCGACTCTTGGAACATCAATTTGATATAATCACATACGAACACATTCCTTGAGAATTTAATGCGGTTACTGATTCATTAGCTAACTATGTATTAGATTGGAACCTGTCTCATTCTTTATAGAAGCATGCATGAACAGTAAAAATTTACTAAGTTAAAAAACTTTTTTACAAAAACATTTAAAAACACATTTATGCCATCAAAATACCAAAGTATCTGTATAGATATATAGATAAAAATCTAGTATTATACATCAAAATATTCCAAAACTTGGATCGTTTAAGTACAATATGGCTATAAAAGCCTAGCTACAAGCACTCATTAGCTACGCCAAAACACTTGCTAAAAAGAGCCTATTGCTGCTAAAATTGCTTTAGCTACTCTCTAAAGAGGAACAAGAAACCGCTCAAGTACACCGACTGTGTGTCGCTGCATATGGGCGAGAATCTCCCTCATCGGAAAGGGTGGGGGGGGGGCACCCATGGCCAAACCCTCCAAGTTCCTCAGAACCTCGCGAAGACTGTCGGCATCACCCCCTCCAGCAGGTAGTTGGCCTCCTCATCGCATACAACGAGGTTTGCTTGGAGGTCGTAATGGCACCACATCTGTGTTAACCATAAAACTTCATGTCAGTTCTTATTTCACCTATAAAAAACATTACATAAACATTCAAAAGTCCAAAAATACCTAAAAGTACTATCAAAAATAATTCTCACCTTGAGGACCCCAGTTGGTCTTGGGTGGCAGAATCAAGTCTGGATCGTCGGTAAAGTCCATGCCCTCATAAGCATAGTCATCAATCATCACAATTTGGCCATGAAGCCACTGGAAGAAATCTTCATCGAAGAAATGTCGGATCAGTCCTCCTCAGGGATGCAGTACGATTGCACCAGCTCTGAGGTAGATCATGGATCTAGCCTACCACCAGTGAGGTTTTCCTGTGCCCCATGGCACGAAAAACCAGTCAAACAATATATGTCATCACGGTCAATAGCCAGCTCCTGACCTCCAATCCTGAACACTTGCTCGTGTTCATCCTAACGCTGGATAATCCATCTCAATAAATCCTCCTGCCCTTTCATAAACTCCAACTTTGCATACTTCAGTAAACCATAGCGATGCAATGCAAGTTTTCATGTTGAATCATTACACATTAGCAATTCCTGGCTATCATGGGACCATTCTCTCCATAGGTAAGTCATTATGGCCTGAAACTTGCACAAAATAACCCTAAAAACAATCAAAATGGGGGAAAAACACTTCAGGAATCCATGCATGAGGGTTTTAGCTGCACTCTTCAGCTCTAACACTACCCCCAGTGCTCCACAAGGAGGATTAATTCCCTCCAACGTCTCGTATAGAGCATTTAACACTCCCTACAGGCCATCTGGAGGGCGTTAGTGTGCAAACAGGGCTTTAGGACACCTTAGATCTGCAAAATTCCACCCCTGAAACTATTAAAAAGAGTTAAGCAATGCATAGAGCAAGGTTTTAGCCTTTACCTAGGACTAACGGCACGTCGAATGGTTGCCCGTATCTCCTGCAATGGTCCACGGAAAATTTGCTCCTCCTTAGCTCCAAAATGCTTTCACAAAACTCAAATAGTGAAAATGGTGAATGTAAAAACTCAAAACATTTCCTTATATTTATTTTTGGAGACATGACTTTTTGAAATCATTAAAGAGGAAGTAGTCCATTCTCCATGATTTTTTATCATGCATGAACCCATATGCTAGGAGTTGCTGCCTTTTATACATTTTACCGCTTTTTGATGAAAGTACCTTCAGGAATGAAAAGCAGTAACAGCTGCATGAAATTCTCAAAAAGAGCACTGTTCTTTTATGGGATCTTTTCATGCTCTAAAAATATTTAAAAATCTCTAAGCCTTTCATTGTTGGGCTCGTTAAACATATACGATGGTGGTCTGAGAAACTCTTTTTTGATCTTTTTCTAGATCATTAAACTGAAAAAGACCAATTGAGCAATTCTTTTTAGGCGATTTTTTCTCACTCATTAAACTGAAAAAATCTCGAGTTTTGTTTTTAGGTTCATTAAACATTTATAAAGATGACCCAAGCATTCTTTTAGTTACTTTTCTCGCTCGTTAAACTGAAAAATCCAGATTTTTTGTCACAGGGCTCGTTAAAAATACACGGCAACAACCAAAGCACTTTCTTTTTTGGGACCATTTCTCACTCTTAAATAAAAAAATCTCCGAGTTTTTCCCTCCTTCAATCTCGTTAAAACATCAAAGGAGGAATGAGCAGTTCTTTTACCTCTTTTTCCTCGCTCACTAAACTGAAAAAGATACCTTGAGTTTCTTTCATTTGACTCGTTAAAATTTGATGAAGGTATTGAGTTTGCTGTCGTGTGACTCATTAAACATTCACGACGAAAAACGAGTTTAGTCCATCTCCTCATACTCTTAACAAAATGAGGTTGACATCTATTGAACATAGGTTTCTCTTTATTTGGATTCAATAGATTAACTTACGGAAAAGTAACCGATCTAGGTATACTATTAACCTTTTGTTGCACCCAGTTAACAACTATAACAAAGGGACCACCATGGAATTGCTCTTTACAATCTTTTCAGACTCTCTAAATATGAAAAGACCACCGAGTTGTCTAGTATGGACTCATTAAAATTACACAGACAAGATATAGAGTCACTCTTTTTATGATACTTTTTAGACTCTTAAACAAGAAAAGATCGATGAGTTTACCTGTTTGGACTCATTAAACTAATTAGATAGGGCAGAGAGTCACTCTTTTTGCGGTCCTTTTCAGACTCTTTAAATATGAAAAGATCGGTGAGTTTACCCATCTGGACTCATTAAACTAATCAGACGGGGAAATTTGACAGTACAGTTGCATTCAATATTAGAAAGTGTGGTTTGGCAGTAGTCGTTCCCTTGAACATGGTACTCCCTCAGATAAACCTTCCTTGTGACAGCCTCTCAATATGAATCCTAGAATCCTATGAGTTTAGCCTAAATACCTTGATTTAGTTGCATCTATATATCCTAACACTCTATAGTGTTCATGAGTCTAGTGCTGCATGGTTAAAACCGTTGTCGTGCCTTCTATTGTTCAAGGGTTAACCTTTTTTCTCCTCCATCAATCCATCAAGCATATCCTTTCATCATGCCCTTCATTGTTTAGACCCAAATGCTCAAAAGATTCATCATAAAACAAAATCATTCTTGTCTTGTTTCATGTCGATTGATGTAGGACACATTATTGCCTACGTTTCGACGGGTTTCTTCCTATCGACTTCAACACTCTATCTAGGAAGACAACCCAAAAACACATTCAATTCCTTGGTACTTGCAAACATCAGTGGTAGGTTTCATTGTGTTTGATCAGGGGTTCTCATTATGGGCTCCTGGTTAAGTGATTCTAACAGGTGTTCGACGACAAAGACATCTTTCACACTCATTAGATTGTACTGTTCATCTTGGAGACCATCACCATTATCGGTGGTCTTCCTTGCATCTATTAACAGTCTCCATTATTAACTGGTAATTAGATGATTTCATGCATGTTCGAAATCAACACATATATGCACATTTATCGATCTATGTTGTTCGATGAAGCGAAAACCAAGACCTTGGGTAGAGGCTTGCATCATTCAGCCTTGTTTCCTCTCCCAAGCTGGAGATATTGTTTTTTGGAGACAACTTATTAGGATGATTCTATTATGACACCAGATCCACATTTTGCTTATCGGCGGCCAACATTTGTCATATCTCTTTGGACAAAATCACTCTGACATAGCTACTGAGCATGGGAATACTCGAATCAGAACATGATTTTAGTAGTTTATATATATGTGTTGTATCAGGCTTCCAGTATTGCCCATAGCTTCGATCCTCTCTCTCTTTTTGAGAGGAAAATTATTGTTTTAGTAAAGTGTTTTGGCCATCATCACAACCTTTGATCTCATACTTTAGGGGGCATTTGTTATACAAAAAATTGACCTCCTCATCAACTCAAAGGGGAAAGACATGATAGCTGAAACAAAGACCACAATCACAGGCCTTGATTCCACACTAATGCTGGTTGTGCACTAACAACCTACTTTATAAAGCTTGTTACCAAGCCTGGAGGTGCATTAATGGCCCTACTAAAGCATGTTGCTAGTATGGGAACAATGTTAGTGAAACTTGGTGAAGTTCCAAGGGTCAAAGGAAGGAATTGACTCACAAATATCTAGATATTTGTTCCTAAAATTACTCAAGAAAAGCAAGGAAACATCCAAATTCAACCTATTTGGAGGATTTCTAATTTGAAAGAAGGAGGCAAATGGGAAAGGTCTGAAAAGCATGGCAAGTTCATTTCTTTTTCCCTAGTGAACTTAAGGAGGAGCTTAGCAACCCTAAATCAATGGCTATATAAGCAAAGTGAGGGCTATTGTGAAGGAGGTTAGAGCATTTGAAAGGATAGCATACTTGACTGTTGAGCATTGACTCATATCATAAAAAGTGAGCAAGAAGGGAGAGAGAGAGAGAGAGAAGCTGGAGGGGTAAAGGAAGGTTGATACAACAGATGGTTGTAATCACTCTTCCAACATTAATATAGAACTACAATTGTATTGTCTACTCGTGGTGTTAATACTATCATTTATTTAGTTGTTTGTTCAATGCCTATTAGCATGAGTAGCTTAGTTATATGCAATTAGATGTTCTTTTATATATTCATGTATTAGTTATCAGAGTTGTATGCTGTGATTACGCTTGTCTCTTCTATGTGCAGAAATTGATTTGGAGCCGACTTTGAGGGATTTCCACTTGGCTGCATTGTGATCTCCAAACAAATCTACACAGAGACTTGAGGTAATCTACTTCTAATGCTTTGATAGTTAGTTATTGTCTATGAACATGCATGTAAGTTTGTGCAATTGTAGATAATCTTACAGTCTGCCGAAGGTCCCAAGAAGACCTTTGAGGGTATCTACATTCTCCATACACCATGCATTTTACCCCATAGCACTTTGCCTCAGTGAGTGTATCGAATGGGTGGGGTCGTATGCATGTGCCTAAGTCTCCAAAGTTGCTTTCACCACAAGTGGATCTGCTTGAGGTTGCAACCTTTTTCTACCTCTATGTTGTCAACAACCTTCCTCTTCCTTTTGTTTCATCTGGTATGCTGCCTTCAGCTATTGCCCATGATTCTTCTCGATGTGATGTTGTTGTCATCATGTCTTGATGTCCTTGTCTACAAACAACTTGATGTCTTCGTGGTTAGGCAAGTCCATAGACACTTGATGTTAGGTACCTATACTACTAGTTTAACCCCTTATTGTTATTCGTACAACCCCCTTATTATATTGTTGTGCCCATGCAGTCCCCATATTATTATTATTGTGCCCTATAGAAGCCCACTATTGTTATTATTGTGCCCTTACATTAGTATTGTTATGTCAGCTCTGATTATATTATGTCCCCTTAGACTCCTATATATAGAAAGGACGTCTCTTCATTTGTATCATCCAAGAATTGTTCATTTGCATAACATAAAGGAGTTTTCCCCCTCAAAGAGGCTGATTTCTAAGGCGTTCATCTCTATTTTCTATCTTTTTGTGAGCTGGTTTCATAACATTTGGTATCAAAGGTTTGGATTCTAGGGTTTCGCTGCTCCAAATAGGTCATCATGGAATTTTTGATATAGATTTTTTCTATGAATTTTCAGAAGTTAAAAAACAAACCCATTTGAGCTGAAATAATTTTGAATCTCGGGTCTAAATTTCAGATCTTGTCTCGCCATATGTTTAGAGATATGATCTGAGGAATTTAGGGTTTTTGCAATGTCCAAAATTCCATTGAAAACAAGTCATCGTGGAATTTTTGCTATAATTTGTTTTCTACGATGGTTCAAACTCTTAAATTAAAATGCATTTGAGCTGAAATCGTGTTTATGCTTGGGCTCGAAATTCAGAGCTTGTTTCACTACATTTTTGAAGATACAGTCCAATACATTTAGGGTTTCAGTAGGGTTTCGAATTACATTCCAAATGGGTGACCTGGGGAATATCGTCATAATTCTCTCTAAGCATCAGATTGAAATTACATAAGAAGTTACAGAAATAAGACGGACTTTTGTTTTTTGTATATTGGTTTTGGGTCCTAAGGTTGAAAAAGTGACACGTGGAACTTCGTACAAGTTCGATCTACTGAACCAGTCCATAATCAAGTCAGCGTGGGAGATTTCACATAACTCTTCCTTGGAGAATCCAATCTTGCCAACTTGTGGGGTTAGAAATAGGACTCGTACGGCTACCGCAAGACACAATTTCAAACCTTGGAGATCTGAAATTACAAAGATACAGCAGATTCAATATCGAGCTCCTAAAATAAAGAAAAGGCGATATGAGGAAGTTTGATGGCAAGGATCTGGCAAATTGGATACTAGATATGGAGCAATATTTTGATCTACATGAAGTGCAACTGTTACAAAAGGTACATATTGCATCTTTATATTTAGATCCAAATCAATTTTTATGGTATGAAGGGTTGTGCTCTCATAAACCACTTATCACGTGGTCAATTTTCACAGAGAAAATGATAGCACATTATGAGGATACAAAGAGAAACACCTTCTTTAGCCAATCGATAAATATCAAACAAAAGGGTTCAATGGAAGAGCACATTGAGGACTTTAAAAAATTGAATATAAGGGTAAATGATATTCCAGAGAAGCAAAGGATTTATTTCTTCATAAGGACTTTGAAGGATAACATTCAACATGAGGTTTGTCTTTGGGAACCTAATTCATTGGAGAAGGCATTCAGGTTGGCAAGAAAAATTGAAATCATAATTATGGAAACAAGGAATCCCACCACTCACAAGTATAAATATGGAAGTGTTTTTTCTCCTAGCCTTCCACAACCTACAAGATTTACACCACAAAAATTGGAAGAAAAAAGAGAAAGAGGGCTTTGTTACATTTGTGATAGAAAATACACTAAAGGTCATAAGTGTGCTGAGAAGAAATTAATTTACATAGATTGTGAAGAGAAGGAATAAAAGGATCAAGAAGCATCAAAAGAAGAGGATATACACCAAGAACCAACCCCAGAGAAAGAAGAAATGAATCCTACCATATCTTGTAAAGCATTGGAAATAATTACCACTCCTCAAACACTTAAGATAGAAGGACATATTAAGAAGAAAAAGGTTCAAGAAGCGAAAGATCACATCGAGCATCAAGAAATGAATCCAAAAATATCATGTAATGCATTGGTTGGAATTATCACTCCTCAGACTATCAAGATAGAAGGACATATCAAGAAGAAAAAGGTAATAGCATTGATTGATTTGGGCACTACCCATAATTTTATTCATTGTAAGATAGCCAAGGAATTGAATTGCTTCCTATATCCAACACCAGAGTGTCAAGTGATGGTTGCAAGTGGAGGAACCATAAATTTCTTCTGAAAGTACCATAATATCAAGCTATCAATGGGAGAATATGTATTGAATAGCCTAATGCTTTCCATTCCAATGGGTGGTGTTGATGTTGTACTAGGAGTCCAATGGTTATAATCCTTGGGTACAATAGCTTTTAACTTTCAAGAAATTTTCATAAAAAAAAATTCGGAAGGAAATGAAGTTGAATTAAGGGGCATCACAGCGAAACTGGGAAAGATAATCATGTCTAACTGAATGACAAAGCTTCTAAACAAATAAAAAAGAGGCGTAATTGCACAATTTTGTTCATTAGAGGTTCCCACCTCGAAATCATCTATTTCTCCAGATCTCCAAAAAGTCTTGAATAATCATTCCAAGGTATTTGAGATTCCCAAAGGCCTACCACCTATTCATGATCATGATCATGCTATTCATTTGATTCTAGGAAGTGTTACTCCAAACATCAGACCTTACAGATATCCATATGCCCAAAGGAGTGAAATTGAACTTATGATTTCCGAAATGCTAGAGGTTGGTATAATTATCCAACCAAATTTGATAAATGAAGCAAGGGATGAATAGAAGAATGACGAAGCAGGGTGGGAACTCATTCAAAAGTTGTAGAAGATCCCAGTTCAAATAATATTGTGAGAACTTGACAAGGAAGGAAAAATCGTATTGGAACCTGAAGCAGTCATAGAACCGAGAAATCAACAGCTATGAAATAGATCACTTTTAGAGTATCTCATCAAGTGGAAGAACTTACCCACTGAATATTCCACATGGGAGGATGAGAATTTTATACAGAAGCATCCAAAACTACTCAAGCATTGAGGACAACAAGGAGATGGGCATGTTAGGTCCCTACACTACTAGTTTAACCGCTTATTGTCATTAGTACAACCCCATTATTATATTGTTGTGCCCATGTAGTCCCCATATTGTTATTATTGTGCCGCATAGAAGCCCACCATTGTTATTATTGTGCCCTTACATTGTTATTGTTATGTTGGCTCTGATTATATTATGTTGGCTTGAGGGGGTCTAACCCAGGTTCGAAGTTAATTAGCCAAATAAATCCCTATACTACTGGCCCTTTTGGCATTAGCCCGCGGAGTGCGGATTGAAGTCTCACTCGAAGCAGTATGGGGGGATATTGGAAACAAGTTTCCGCACCCTTGAGATGTCTGAGGTATTGATTTAGTCCAACCGTTTCTACCTTCATGCAAGTTGCTTCGCGCACTATTCCAATCTGCGAGACCTTCGTGATCTATTAGAATCACCTTTCGCACAGCCCTAACCAGGGGCTGAGATACTTTCACGCTGCTAAGGTAGTAATATGTGTTATTTCTCCTAATTACACAGCGTATCTTACTTATCTTCTTATGGATGTTAGTTAACTTCGCGTAAGAAGATACTTTAACTCACATTTACTTAATCTACATAGTTATATATGTTTGTGCATCACATAAGCTACAAAAATACAATTTATACCCAACACATTCAATGCAGAAAACAGGAAATAAATACACAGGAATGATATAAAACTTCTCTTTATTAATGATTCCCAACGAATACATACTCCACTCGCCCTGCGCACTCAGCTACAGGGGTCTGTGCACTCAGCTACGGACTACTAGGCCTCTGCGCACTCAGCTGCAGAGCCTTCTCCTACTCTACGACCCAAAGACTCAACTTTACCCTTAGATCTTTCACTATGATTCTATTTTATTGTCATTCTTATTCTATCTTTGATTATCTTTCAACTACTTAGAGCCTTGCTCTATTTATACAATTCCATGGTCCGCGGACCATGGGTAGATCTCTAAAGCTGACATTACATTACAAAATTAAGGGCGGAAAACCCTATGACTCATTTACAACTTCGCACTCCACACCCACAAAATGCAGAGTCATTACATTGGATTTACAATTTTGACCAAAGTCTGGGCTCTAAGCCCCAAAAATTCCCTTGGGGGATCCCATGCCCAACACTCCCCCAACACAAACATCATGACTCATCCTCGATTCACTCTGTTGGTGCGGATATCTTTGTGGGAAGACCTCCCAGTTCTGCCTGGATCGCTACAAGATTGACACCGCACTGAGTGGCTACCTACTGCACTTCGAGGACGCATTGTTCAGAGACTGTTGTAGCTAAACTGATGCCCTACACTTGTCCCTACATTCCCTGCATTTGTGTGAGGTTGGCTTCAATCGAGGTGGTAATGACGAATGCCTCATCGATCCATGGTTATAAGTGTGCCTTCAAGATAGCTTCCTTATGTTGCATAGCGTCTACCTGCTCCTTGAGTGCTTTTGTTTGTTGCATTCATGTGAGCCTCTGCATAAGGACCACCGTCTACGTGGTCCCTTTTATTTCATCGTACTATTGTTGCAGCTCACGTGCCTATGTTTCTAAGCATTGTCTATTCGGGTCCTCCTGTAGAGTGGTGAGGACCTTGAATGACTCTTCAAATAGTTTGGTGTAGTCCTTCACTACATTGTTGATCTCCTCTATTCCTTTTGTAATGGTGCTAGCGCATTGTTCCTTTACCTTAGGAAAAGTTGAAAGTTGCGCCTTCAATTGTAGCTCAGCTATCTGAATGTTTAGCTCCAGCTGAACCTTAGCCATTTCTTCTTTTGCCTCGCACACCCCTGCTGCTAGTCTTCAGATGTCCGCCTCCACGGGTTCCTCTCCTGGGATGGCCAGCTCAGAGACCACCTCGCAGGCTTCCTCAACTACCTACACAAGCTGTCTTTTCTATGTCACGACCTCATTGTACTGTAGGCTCAATTGCTCAATATTAATCCATTGCTCACTCATCACCTGCAGCGCATGACCATCCCTGGCCCACAGTTCTACAGTCACTCCATCTTGCAGAACATAGAGTGTCTCCCGAGGGAGTGCAGCCATGTTTATCCCAACTCCCTTTAGCACACTGACCATAGGCCTATCGACCTCATTTTTTGTAACCAGTGTGCCCTATGGAAGCACTATAGTGTTGGTCATGCGAGCGCAACATTTCCTAAGCCACAGCCATGCCTACTACGAGGTTGGTCGACAGAGCATCAGCCTGAGGAGTGCGCACCTGCAACTCCTATATCTATGCCTAGAGGGCCCCCAAAGTTATCTGGTTTTCCTCTGTGAATTGCTGGAGGGCCTCCGCGGTGACGTCCCGCACCATCTCCCCTATGTCAAGGAGATCCCCCTTAGTGAGGGTGATCGGGCTGAAAGAAGTCTTTGAGGCCTTCGACTTCTTTCGTGGCCCCACCTGCTCTCTTGGGTGCTACCATTTCAGCTGTGTGGCCTCCGTTTGTGGGTCTACGCCACCTTCCTCTGTATCCATTTCCTATTTGGGTGAAGGTGACTTCTAGCCTTCGCACTCCTTTTTTGCTGCCTTCTACTGCACTTCTGCTACCTTCACAGTGTCCCACTCCACCTACGCCTTTACTGCTGCTGCTTTGTTCCTTCTCTTCTCAGCCAACTGCACCATTTGTAGTTTTGCTTCCTCCTTTTTCCTCTATGCAGTGGAATTTTTTGCTTCCACTGTGGAGCTGGCTAGAGCATGCCACACTAGCGGTCACAACTCAAGGATGGCGAATATGACATCTTTTGTGGCCAGGTATGGGAGATCATTCCATTTCTTTGTGGGGTCCTTGCACGCCCTAATATACACGTGATGGAAGTCCACCTTGAACTCTGCGAAGCTCTGTAGACTGTTGTAGACAGTGGGCGATAACTACTGCTTGCGGTTAATCCCCATTCTGATGCTTATCTCCATGAACACCCAGAATACCTTGTTGTCTCTAATCCTTTGCATTTCTTTAGTTTCCCATGGTGAAGCATACTTCGCTGCCTCTAGAAGATCCTGTGCAATTGTGGGGAACTAGCTGTCCTTAGGCAACTCCCAAGCCACCAGCACTATGGATAGCAAAAGCCCTACCTAGTGGAAAGTCTTCCCTTGTTCCTGTGCCTTGCGACAATTTTCCAGGAATTCTCAGCACAAGCAATCCACCCAGTTACATTGGACCCCCTCTACACACTGCACGACAAGTGCAACCACTAGTGCGGACACCTCATCTGCACGACACTTCTACATAACCTTCCTAGGCAATATCGATGTTGCGACTCTGACCACAGCGTTATTGATACTGGAGATCATGTACCCTCTCTTTTTCTTCTCCAACATGAACTTCTTCTTCATGGCCTTCGCAATGGCCAAATCATCACTTTTACCCTTGGATATGTTCGTTCGATCCTCCCCTTTGCAAGAGAGCCAGGTAATTCTGTGAATTAGATGATCCGTGATGGGGATGGGCTCCTCTAGCCACAAACACCCATCATGCACCAAGCAGAGCAGCTGCCTAATGACAAATATAGTCACTAGGGTGCGATTGTAATGCGGCACCGAGAGTAGGTTTAACAACCCTGCTTTCTCTACTCCTCGCAACCACTTGTGAGGCTCCAACTCTATGACTCCCACCGTTGTATTTTTCTTCAGACACATTAGCTGCGTGGTTTCCAAATGTGGGAATTTCTCGTGGTCTGCGAGATCCCAGTCTTCAAATTTTAGAACATGCACCCGTCCCATGTGTGCTCCATCAAAAATGATATCATTGGGTAATAGCAGAGTCTGTAGAGAGCTCTTTCTCTCATCTAGGTCCTTGGGCACCCGTGCTTTCCCCTTCTGCAGAGGAACATATGCAGGAAACATGGTCAAAGGGTCTGCACGCTGGGTTTATTCTGCCATTTCTTCCTCCTCCTCTTCCACCAAGATTTCCTCAAGGTCTTCCTCCTCCTCATAGACTTCCAAATTGATCACCTTCCCCTTTTCTTCCATGGTAAGTTTAGTTCTCAGTGGGTTTCTAGGGGACATGTGCACCGAAACCATGGGATGCTTGTCTTTCTTAGGTCTCAGCATATGTGGCAATTTAGGGATTTCTATGACTATCTCGGTGCTTTCTAGGGCATCTCCTATCGTCATGGCCTGTGTGGCCTCTTCAGCAGTCATCTCTCCAATATCCATGGCTTCTTCAAACATTGTCATATTGTTGTTCCACACATCTCTCAACGGCTTAGGTAAGTGCTCAAACAACATTTTCAACTTCAAAAAATCAAACAGATATGGGTTCATAACTCTCTGGGCATGCAATAGCTCAATTCTCAAATGGACAAGTGTTGTTTTTTGGGTAGCCCTTTGCAATTTATAGCACCTTTTGAATTTGAATTCGAGCATTCCCCCCAAATCTGGTCCATTAATGCTACCTTGGCAGCTAATTTTCTCAAATCTAGCCCATAAAGTTCATCTTAAATGCCTGCCGCCCACTCCATTTTCTCTCAAACCAAGCATCACATCATGAATAGTGACTATAACAGTCACTTTCCAGCCAACCTGTGTGGCAACGTAGCTACCCTTGCGCTGTCGTAGACCCTGTGACACCTGGCTACTACGCACAGTCCTGACATCGTGTAGCTCTTGGGTAGAGTAGTTTATAGTCTCGTGCCTCCTTTCAGCTTCCTGGAGTGCTAAGACTATGCTTCCTACGGCTAGTCAGATGGTCAGGCCACCTGTGTATAACTTTAACTGACTGCAAATTACTTTTCCTGAGAAGAATTCGCCATTTAACTTCTCCAACTTTACTGCACTACCATCTGTGATTTCCTTAATAGCATACTATCCCATCCTATTCAGCTTACCAAGAAACTCTCGGCAGTGGTCCCCAAGTCTGTCAATGTAATCGAGCTCATCCTACTCTATCACTATGGTCTTTCGATCAAGAAAGTCCTTCTTTATTCCTTCCTCAAGCTTCTTGACTTCCACTTCTGCCCTGGCACTTTTCTCCCTCAACCAAACTCTTTCATTCATGAGTTCTTGGAGCCTAAGATCACCCTACTAGATCTCTTCATCAAGTCCCAACCATTGTTCTTTGAGTTCTTCCAACGGTGCGAGCCTTTCTTCCAAGGCTCCGTGGTCTGTTACCCCTGTGAGCACCACTATGCACGAACTAGACATGATAGACTCCATAGGTGTTACGACCCATATTCCATTAACTAGCCGAAAAGACATTTGTCCAGGTACATGTAGGTCCCAATCACTTCGTTGCGTGTTGCATACCTTGTTCAACGCATTCCACACCTTATCAAATGCTTCCATGTGGATAACCTTATTCATGGTAGTTCTTCGCACATACTATCTCTCCAACCTTAAGAGCCAACCACATATCTATCCCCCCAACACACCCTTATTGACCATACCTCTCAGCATGACGTTGAAATGCATCCGTGTAGGTTGTTTTCCATATGCATGCACCCACCTGGCTAGATGTGCACGTGGATCGTCCTGCCTATTTTATTCATCTGTCAATCACACTCTAGGCTTTGCAAAGTAGGTGCACATCATTCTCCTGCATTCACGCCAGTCCTCAAGGCTCCCTTTGTGCGTACCCCACCATCTCGCGGGCATAGCACGTAGTACCCAGTGCAAGGCCTGGAAGCATTTCTTTTCTGTCACTTCTCTTTCAAATTTATCCAAGAAGGTATCTACCTCACTTAACTCATCATAAGTAGGTAGATCTCTCACTTCTGTTGATACGCAGCGCAATGGCCATGTCATCATATTACAATTCAGTGTATTCACCTCATGTAATCGATTCTGCCATCGCTCGATCTCTTCATCAGAATCCGAGGTATAGGATCTCTCGCGTTCCCATGAAATTATCCCATCCACGGTGGGGTTCACCCAGTCCTAGTCTCACACTGTTATCTTATAGATACAATCTAAATCATCCTCGCTTTCATAGACGTGCACCGGCTCCATATAGCGCGATCCTTCAGCAATGTCCAAGGGTACAATTATGCATAGTGACCTCTTTTCAAAAATCATTTTGTGCTTCTTCAGATTAATCACCCCATTCATGTCAGTGGCCCAATCAATTCCTAAGAGCGCAGGATAGGGATTGTTGTCATCAACAATCTTTATCACTTCAAAATCTACTAGTGTGCTTGCTCCCTCAATATCCATAGTGATTCCCTGCAATCACCCCATGGGTATTATCTTCTGTTGGTTTACCATTCACAGCTAAATAGGATACCACTGTAGCATAGGTCTCCCCATTCACTCCCATGTCTGCTTCGGTAAAATGTTTGCATCCGATCCTAAATCCAGAATTACTTGGTCCATTTCATATTCTCCAATCTGCGTGGTTAGCCTCATCTCTCTTCCTATTCTTGTCATGTGCTTTCTGATCTTCTGGACTACGCATGGTTCTCCTAGCGCAGTCCCAACACATTTGTCAATGAGTTCTTGTAACCCTTTTACATCCTTACGGTAGTGTAGTAACTTCATACGTTTCCAGGAACATCATAAGCAAAGATGGGTCCATCTCTAGCATCGGTCTATCTTTGCTTCCTGAAGTGGAGGCATCAACAAAGCTCTTCTTAGCTTCCATGAAGGTTTGTCGAGCGTGCTCCAAATCAAATTCTGCTTCCTTTGATAGAGCTTTGTGAACCTAGGTACTATCTTCTAGCTGTTTTCCTTTGTCATCTCCTATCGCGTTTCTGCTTTGGAGCACAATGTTCACATTCGGATCTTCCTCGCATGACTCAGACCTCATCATTTGCATGTTCTGAGTTGGGGTATGCATTAGTCCTCCTTGGTCGTGTATCCTAGCCATCAGCATAGGAAAATATTTTCTCTCATGATCACACAAGGTACAGTGTAAAAATGATGGACACTTTGGGTTCATAGAATCGAGGGAAAAATGACCTGGCCCTCCACAATTGTAGCATATCAGCTATTCGTGACCTCTTCCAGGTCCTCCTCCACCTTGGCCTCGTCTGCGCCCCTGAAATCCTATTCGTACCACTCCTGCATTCTGGTATAGGGGCCGCATTTTGGCCTGAACTCTGTAGGTGGGACTTCTATCCATCATCAACTCATAGCTTCTACAAGTGCGCTCATCGTGTGCCACCAATCTAAAAATGTTATAGAACAATTGTTGCAAATTCTGGGTGTACTTTTGTAACAAATGGCAGTTGTTTGTAGCATGCTTTCCACCTACTTGACAAATCGTGCACCATAAAGTAGGTGCCACGCTAGGTCCTGCTTGTGCTTCCGGCCTTAACGACATCGGTCCTCCTCTCACGAGGTAATTTGTGAACACTGGGCAATGGTCTTTATCATGGCCCTGACCCTTGCATTTTACGCACCAAACCTCTTTACACACTTTTGGTCAAGTTGTTCTGTCCTATTTCAAACTCTACATCTCAAGGCATAAGTTCTTCAACTGCGTGTGGATCTGCTAAACCCCCAAGTTAGGATCCTGCATCGGGGTCTCATGCAGCCTCATCGTGATCTCTAAGGCCTCTGCCTCAGTTGTTAACTTTTTTTGAGATAGCACACTCCTTAAATGTGGTGTTAGGGACACTACAAACCACTCGCGGTGTTTTCCATCCATAAAATCCATATTAGTTACTTGAATCGTACACTTCAGCCTCTAATCCAACTCCCAAGGAGTCTCACCTGGTAGCATTGTGATATCTTTGAATCCAATGATCGACTGTGCTTTAGACTTTGACCTGCTAAATTCTCTGTTTTTGTTTGGATATCCATGGTTCCCACATTTGGATTATCATTGGAGTGCTTAATATACCAGGTCAGCACGTGATCCTACAGGGCACTAATGAGTGTCGCTTTCTTTATATTGTCATCTGTAACTCCTTGTGCTTCCCATACGACTCTTATCATGAACCAGAATTGGTCTGGATCCTCATTTCCCAAACCTTTGAACACAGGAAACTTCACTATGCTTGCCATATTGAATCGCGGTGGTGGTGGTGGTGGTACAGGTGAAGATGAAGGTGATGGTGGTGAAGTTGGTGGCGGTGTGGGCGGGGTTGGTATTCGCGAAATTCTCTGCCTTACCATATTGATCACACTTTGCGGTGAGACCTTCGCGAGCTCTTCCTCGTCCCCTCATGGAGGTGAAATCAAGGGGTTGTTTTCTGGTCCCTTACTTCCTTCATTCCTGTAGGTTTTTCCACTTCACATAACTCTGGACATCAAGGTAACTACATAACCCTCTTCTCGCACAATAACATTTTAATCCAAGTATTCAAAGACTTTACATACTTACCTCATGGTCCTTTGAGAAAGCGTCGCTTTGCCTCACTGTAGCTAACTAAGGTGTCAACCGTGAACTCAGTAATGAATCCTCATATAATTCGATCAAGCCAGTGATCAACGGCATGCGCGATCTTATCCTCCAATGCTTCCAACCTTCATACTAATTCTAGGGTCCACACAATAGGATTGACTAGTTTCCACCTTCCTTAGCTATATGCTAACTTCGCAATCCACTTGTACAACTCAGTAGGGAAAGACGCGAAGAAGATTTTGTGGATCTCTGTGTATAGGTAGCAGTCTAACCACTCTTCTTTTGTCATTCGTAGGTTACTATTCTCCTGCACCGCAAACTCGTGAATTCTTCTGTCCAACCAGCCTTCAATTTCCTTCTTAGTTGGATTCCAATGATACGACATCAGACATCTCTATGCAGATTTTGGTCCTGGCAACGTGTTGATGCCTCAAAAATTGTTGCAACAACATCGGGGAAAACCACCCAATCCGGACCTTAATGCAGCTCCTTTTCTGTTTGGTGTGGTGGCTCCAACTGGAGATAATGGGACCAGTTTCCCAATGATGAATAAAAAGGGGATGGATGAGTGATTGGTTTTCTTATAAAATGGTAATGGATGAATGATTTAATCTAAAAAGCAAAAATACGAATAACTATTCTATCCCAAGAAATTTCTATTCTAAGTGCAACATTTGATAATCATTATTCACAAATAAGCATATAGATGACTCTATTTGTTAAACAAAGACATTCATTCATATAATAATTGCTTTGTTCAAATAGCTGAACAAAGTAATTAATAAAACATTGTTACACTTATCTTCTATATATTACTGATACATGTATGACTAAAAGAATAACATCCTTTAAACATCCAATAGTGAAAAATATAAAGAATGTTGTTGAAAACACATACATATATTCAATAATAGCAAGAGTAATCAAATAAAAATTCACATAAAAGAATGAATTTAGATCATAGATAGTAGTACCATATGTGCTGTAAATCATTCCCGATATCAATCGCAATTCGAATTCCTTCTTTCAACTCAGAGATACTTCCATATCAAGGCAATAGTGCACATCCACATGAAAGCTTCGTCGTTAAAATTTGGAATAATTGGCACAGCCTTTATAAAAAGTATACTGGAAGTACAGTAGTGCAACTTCCAGGTTTGAGTCTTACACAAAAATTGAGGACCCTTTCTAAATGCATGAAAGGGTCTATAAATATTTAATTAAACTAACTAACTACAAAAATAAAATGCTATTTAATTGGTACAACTGGATCTTGAAAATCTTCTCCACAACAAGTTTGTTGGTAGTCGGTAGCATGATTCATCACTCTGGTTGTTTTCCCTTTGATCTGAGTTGGCAAATTGCAAGCATCGGTTCCAATTCTAGAGGGCGGATGAGACAAGAATGGAGTTGAGCTGAGTATGTGGCATTGTGTATATCGAGAATGATACAACCGATTGCATCTGTTAGACACTTGAGGGTGGCTCTCTGGCTGTATGGTTTTACTAGGAACAACCAATAGGTGTCCCAAGTTAAACTTTGAATACCTGCAATTAACCTTCCATTCTTTTCCAGCTCCTGATTACATGCTTGCTCCAATGTCTTAGCCGATAGAAATTTACCTGGTGTACATTGTGAAATCATATTAGATAAATAGAGAGTGTTATTGATTAATTCAATCAAGTTATTTGTGGATAATTTACATCTAGAAACTTCTCTCTCTGCCTTCATCAACTGGGACTGCCATTCTAAGAATAGGATTTCCTTATGTGATTCTAGGATTTTGGGCAGATTTGCTGCCTGTCCCTCACTGGTATCTTGCCAAGTAAGAAAATCTATCAAGGTCTCGTCGTCCTGCTCTAAATCCTGTCTAGCATCAACTGATTTATCGATTATCGATGTTGTTATATCACAAAGGGGTTCAACCTGAGAAATATTATGAAAAATAGTCTTATCTGTGTCACCAATGCCTTATTAATATGTAGCGCTTCTGTTCTGAAATCGGCAGGTTGTGGAAGACTCTTGAACTTCTCTATTTGAAGTGATAGCTGAGAAATTTGTTCATCTTTTGTTTTTGCCATTAGTTCATTCATCGTCTTCAATTTTTCCAATGCTTCTGATAATTCTTTCTGCTTTTGAATCACGCTTGAATCTACTCTATGTTTTTCTTCAAGTAACTGCTTATTCAATTGATTATTTAATTGCAGCTGTGTTGATAATTGTTGTTCTAATTGTTCAACCTTCTGTTGTGCCTTCGACAGCTGTGTTTGCAACAAAATAATTGCCTAGTCTTTTTCTTTCAGTAGATTTCTCACTTCCGATGCCTTGTCCATAGTGGCCTCCGAATAGGCTCTAGCATACTGGGAAAGCTTCATTAGGTCATCGAAAGGATCAAACTCCTCTTTCCAAACTACGTTGGATGTCTCTGTTTGTTTTGGGAACAGGGAAGGTTGATCAAGCTTTCTCCTTTTCCACTGTCGCTTTACTACGGCCCTGTGTTTTGGGTTGTAAAAGACATCTAATGGAGGTATATCCTCCACCTGCAAAATGATTTGATCCGAAGGATCTTTTGGAATTATTTCTAAGTCTGTACTAGGGGGTAGGCCACTGGTTCCTTCACTCAGAACCTTTGTTGATTTTTTATCCTATGTATCTATTGCTTTGGGTGTATCGGCAACTTTTGGACCTTCCAGATTACTTATGATAGAGTCAAATTGCTGCCACTCTTGGAGCAATTTCGGATCAATCTGGGTATCCACATTGACATCCTCGCTGCCCTTATCTTGCTCCTTTTTCTGCTCTTGCTCCTGTATTTTCTCCTGCTCTTTCCTTTGTAATTCCTCCTGCTCTTTCCTCTGTACTTCCTCAAGAATCTTTGATGTAGTAGGAGGTTTGTCGGTGAGTTGTTGTTCAGGCTCGCTTGATTCTGTCGTCGGGGCAGTAGCTAGTAAATCCAGAGGCAGAGTTTGCAACCTTTGCTCTCTGAGTTTATTGAATTCTACTAACCCTTCGTCGTTATATCTCATTTTAGCTAGTGTTTGGACCTGAAATAATGACTCCGCCGAAGAAAATAAGTCATCAAAATTGTCTTCTTTATGATCAAACTTTGTGAGTTTTTCTTGTTCAAGTACATTATAGACAATTTTCCTTGGGTCAAATCGCCTATTAGGAATGGTGGCGAGATTTAGCATATTTATCTTTTCTGCTTCCTTCTCTGCATGCTTATATTCATGCAGAGTATAAACACCACACCTTAGAGGAAAAGGATGCCAAACCTGCTTCTTTGAAGTCCTCAGAGTCTTGGTTGCTCCTGCAGACGTAATCTGATAGGCTAATTCTCTAGACAATAGCTTGTTGGGTATGTACAATGGAAGGACATGAGGCCTGGCAAGGCTGCCGAAAACTCTTATGTATGTGAATTTATCCTCTCCGAACCAGTTTCCTAGAGCGGTTAGGTCAATCTATGCTTGTGAAGAAATCTTCGGAGTAGGCTTGTCAAAAATGGCATAGTAAATGGGCAACATAAAACCATTACAAACTTGATACAGGTGTTCCTTATAATGGGCTTTCCACAGCTTCTGGTGATAAATGTGAATTGGCATGGGGTCTTGTAGAGTCCATCTCCACCCCAGCATAGGAAATTCAGAGTTGAAACAAAGAGTATCTAAAATATAGGCACTATAATAAAACGGAGGAATAGACCTATTGGTGACGCGAGTTTTATTTCTAAACTCAAGGATAGTAGTGGCTAACTTATCAGATAATATATTTCCCCAATCCATTATCTCACTATTGACTGTCACTTTCATTAAAGGAACCATTTCAATTGAGAATTTAGCAGAATCATGTAATCCCCAAATCCTACACATCATCACCCCGGCGTAACAATAAGGAGAACATAATGAATCGACAGAGTACTTACCCGAAGATTCATCCTTGTGCCTTGCGGGGTTCTGTCTCCATTCCCGAATAGGTGTTGATTCAGTTTCATTCTCATCCCTGAACTTCTCCAGAAATGCTTTGTTGTATTTCTTCTGTGGTTCAGGCAAGTGGTACATTTTTCTCAAATCATTAGGTTGAAACAAGCCGAAGACTCTCCCGTCGATTGTGCAGAATGTTCTATTTGTAACAGGGATTTCCTCAACTGCCCACCTCACTACATCTATATACGGAAGAATTTTCTCTCGAGCTACTATTTTCTGTAGGTAGGAGTCGGCTAAATCCTTTAGGGTAGCCTCTGACTTTCTGGTTGAACCTGCAATAGCTTGCACTGATACTGTTTTAGGCTCTTCAACTTCAACTAGATTGTAGATGCTTTGCCAGCTAGTGTTGCTGAGGCCAAGACAGGTAGTGTCTGAAATCAATCCTTTCTTGCTTGGTCCTGGATCAGTAGTAGATTATCCTGTTACTGCGGGAGCTGAAGCTGCTGCAAATCTCTTGGATTTCTTCCCCATTTGGCTTGAATTTGTTACTTCGGCGGAGCTCTGCGTAGGAGATAAAATGAACGTAATACAGAGAATAGGTGGTGCGAGCCAAATATGAAAGAGTTATATCAATTAATGAATAATAAAGGATTAAAATAATACTGCTGCGGATACAATCTCTGAGGAGATTTTGGCATAACTGCTCCATTAATTGGCCACTTAATCCTATCAATCATTTAAATGCCCATCATATCGTTTATTTGCCAAATGATTCATTCAAGCGTGGCTTTGATTTTTGGCGGTTAATCACAAGTGAATCGCTATCGGGAATGGGAAGGATTTTAATAATAATCTAACATAATATACCCAATCCTTTTCAATCTTTTTTTAAATTCGCGCTTAGCTTTATCGCAATCAGAATCGGAGAAATGCTCGAGTGGTAATATTTGTGTTATTGCAAAATCCCCGATCCCCGATGGCGATACAGCTTATTCGCATCGGGAGTTTTTAAAATATGTCTTTAATGTGTGTGTGCTACATTCCCCGATTGCCGATAGCGATATCGCATCGGAGAAAAGTGCAAGGGCCTTTTGTTACATTTGCTTGCCTTTCCCGATATCCGATAGTTATTCACTTTTTGGATCGGGGTAAACCAATGGGTCTTTTCATTAAGCATCCCTTGTTGTTGCGATATGCGATCTTGCGATTGGTTTATCGCAATAATAAAGAATTATGTATTCATTTCTTAAGACCATTTTATGTTTATTCAAAAGGTTTATAATGTATTGTTTCTTTCAAACCTTTTGATGAAGAATGAGTTGATACCAATTTTATTCATAAATCTAAAAAAGGGACCCATTTCATATTATAGTTAAAGATAAAATTTTATGAAATGGGGGGTTGTTGTACAGCACAACAATTGGCGATTCACTGGAAGAAACAGTTATATCTGAAAAATGTTGAAATACTTAGAGTTTCTTTATATAGAAATCTTATCAAAGAGGAAAATTCTAATATAACTAGGTATACATAAATTCTGAATCTAATAAGAGTTATTTTTGCTAGTTCCTTCTCTTGTTAAAATTAAATACATTCTAAGTTTTAAATTAGCCTTTATTGGTTGATAATGATAAATCAAAGAACCTTTCCAACTTAGCTTTTTAATGACTCCTTTGTCATAGGTAGAGCCTCTGCTACCAGCAAACGTTCATAGTCTCGACAGGGATACCTTTTAACCATTTGATTGTCCATTATCCCATCCATTTCAGAGTATAATTAAAAGAATGAATCCAAAAATATGCCTTCATATTTTGTTTTTGGTTTTTTTTTTCATTATTTTGCAAGATAAAAAGCATTGTCCCTAGTTTGGTGGCCAGCCTGTTGACAATGCCATTCACTGGTTGTAATCTAACTGAACAGCTGGCCATGATGAGACCCTGTCTATGATATAACCCATTACCCTGTTTTGGTATGCAGTATTGGTAATGTCAGTTAAACTATTCCCCAATGATCATGGTAAGCAGGCTTGTAATAAGACCCCTTATCTTTTATATCAAATATATTTTAGAATTACACTATGAGTAATCATAAACTTTGATGAATAGGATGGACAATTTTCTCCTTAAGAGAGCATGGATGACAGGGCAAGAGTTGAAGATGCTAAGATTGAATTAGTTTCTGTTTTGATATTGATAACTGTTTTTTGGCCATTTAAAAACATAAAATGATTTACAGTAGTTCTAAATCTCGAGAAGATTTCACAAAAATGAAATGGGGTTTCAGAATCTAAACATACCTAATTTCCTAGAAATTTTCCTTTTGTTTAAGGTTTCTATTTTGAAAGTAAATATCAAAACTATTTATTTTGAGCAACTTTTTCAATATAGCAAAGTCCAATGGGAGATATCTTACAACTTTATTTCCTAATAATCCTAAAAACTATGAACACAAATTTTGCTGAAAATTGAATATTTACAAAAGGAGAAGGGTTACCTCCTCAATTGAAGAATTTTTTCAAGATAAGGCCATTAACAGGAAGAGAATCTCTCTTACCTGATAGATCTTGCAATATGAAAGTAGAATGGCCTATCTTCTCATTGATTTGAAATGGTCCGAGCCACATTTTCTGGAACTTAGTGTGTTTTCCTTTATCTTCATGGGCTTTGTCCCATTTCAGAACTAGATCACCAACTTGTAATTGTTTTGAACTGGATGAAGTTGAGTCAAAAGATGACTTGATAATTTGATGATGTTTTGCATGAATAATTTTGGCCTTTTCTCTTTCTTCTTCTAATTTTAATATTTGATCATGTCTTAGTTGAATAGAAGATGTGGGACTTTCTTCAATAAAATGCACTAGGGCTAAAGAAGGAAGCAATAAATTGGTTGGTAGAATTGCTTCTTTCCCATATACAAGATTAAATGGAGAAGACCTATGGAAGCCTTCTGTGTTATTCTGTCAGCCCATAGTGAAAATATCAAATATTTATGCCAATTTTTATGATTCTGCTCAATAGTTCGCTTAATGATTTTAATGAGATTTTTATTGGTGGATTCTGCTAAACCATTACCTTGGGGATAGTAATTCGCAGAATATTTCAATTTAAACCCTCTTTTAATAGCAAATTCAAACATAGAATTTCCAGATAAATAAGATGCATTATCGAAAACAAGAGCGTTTGGGACACCAAACCTGGTAATGATGAATTGGTCTATAAACTCTATAATTACTTCAGAGTTTGTTGTCTTTAAAGGAATTACTTCAACCCACTTAGTAAAGTAATCAGTAGCAGTAAGGATATACTTATGTTGTTTGGATGACTATGGAGTGATTTCCCCAATCATATCCAATCCCCATTGCTCGAAAGGTTGTTCAATGTTGACTGGTTGCAAAGGGAAGGCTGGTTTTCTTTGTCTTCCACTGGAGATTTGACAACTTCGGCATTTCCTTACGTATTCGTGAGTATCTCTGAATAGGGTGGGCCAATAATATCCAGCATGAATGATTTTGTGGGATATTGTATCAGCTCCAAAATGTCCTCCTGCTGGTCCGTCATGTAGTTCCTGTAAAACTTTTTGCACTTCAGGTTTTTCTAGGCATCTTAATAAAATGGAATCATAATTTCGCCTAAAAAGTACATCATCTACAATTATGAAATTTTTTGCTTTTAATCTAATGGCACGTTTGTTTTTATAGGAAAGATTAGGAGGTGCATATCCATTTTTTAAATAGAAGATCAAATCTACATATTGTGATTCAGGATCAGTGATACTTATCTGATTGATTTCTTCAGTTTGTTATGTATCCTCTGATTCTTGAAAATTGGATGCTCCTGCTAATAACCTGCAAAAACCTTGGCCTCTGACAATCTTTGCTGGCTTAATTTCCAAGTCATATTCTTGTAATGTTGTGACCCAATTTGCCCTTTTTTCTCCTAATTCCCTTTGGATTAGTAATTGTCTTACTGCTGAAAAAGGAACTATAACTTTTGTATGGGCTTTTAAAAGGAAGGGTCTGTAGTGTTTGACAGCTTTGTACATAGCAAAGGCTTGTTTTTCAACTTCTGAATAATTAAGTTCAGCACCTTGAAGATTCAAACTATAGAATGAAATTGGTGCCTCCAAGTTTTGATCATTAATCTGAGTGAGCACTGCTGCATAAGATGAAGTGGATGCGAGAGTATACAGTATGAAATGATTTGAAAAATTGGGAGTGTTTAAAGTAGGGGCATTAATTATTGATTGTTTGATAGAGTCAAATGCCTCTTTTTCTGCAGATCCCCACCTAAACACTGAATTTTTCTTAATCATTGTTTGCAATGGTAAAATAATCTAGGAACAAATCGGGAACAAATCTTTTAACAAAGTTAATTTGACCTAAAAATGACTGCATGGATTTTTTGTTATGAAGGAAATGAATATCAGGAATCTCTTTAATTCTATCCGGATCAATATAAATACCATCTTTGGAAACAATGAAGCCCAAGAGCTTTCCTTGATTAAGAGCAAAGAAGGATTTTTTGGGATTGAGCGAGATACCATACCTTCTGCAGTGTTCAAAGATTTGATTTAAATCATGTAAATGATTAGATCATTTCTTTGAAAATACAGTAATATCATCTAAATAGACAACTACTGTTTTATTGATCAATCCTTTGAAGGCTATGTCCATTGCTCTTTGGAATGTAGCTCCTGTGTTGATAGGTCCAAAAGGCATTTTTTGGTAAGCATAAGTTCCCCATTTTGTTCTAAAGGTAGTTTTAAGTCTGTCATAAGGATGGACCAAAATTTGGTTATATCCTGAAAAACCATCTAAAAAGGACATTAACTCAGAACCAGTGACCGAATGGATTATCTGCTCCATGGTAGGTAATGGGAAATTACCTTTTTGGCTTGCTTTATTAAGATTTCTGAAATCTATGCAAATCCTGATGTCGCCATTTTTCTTTCTAACAGGCACCATATTGGAGACCCAGTTTGAATGCCGGACAGGAAAAATGATCTTAGCTTTCAAGAGTTTATTTAGTTCGGATTTTATTTGACTCTCTAAGTTAGGATGAATTTTCCTTAACTTCTATTGGACTAGCTTTTGTTCAGAAAGCATTGGAATGGTATGCTGAATGATTAATGTATCGTATGTTTTTAAATCATCATATTTCCAAGTGAAGACATGTTTATTTTTTCTTAATAACCTAATGAATGTTGTTCTTTCTTCCACAGAAAGTCATAATCCTAAATTGATGTTTTGAGGGTTTTCTTCAGTACCTAGGTTTATCAACTCAAATCTTAAAGTAGAACTTTGGAGCTTTGAATTGGTTACCTGTTTAAACCTGTCTTTAATATCATAGAGATCCTCTAGTTTAATCACTAGTTTCGGTATTGAGTTTTCTTCCTGCTTTTCCTTCATTTGAAGGTCATGATCGCTTTCATCAATGATTTGATCATTGTAGGACCTTTTGGAAGTCAAGAAAGTTAAAATTTCTTTGTCATGATTGGACACTCGCCAATTGGTGACATTGTCAGGAATTGATGGTCTAAAAATTAACTCTACTGAAAATCTGTCTGGGCTATAATCTTCGGAAGGTAGGAGTTTAGAAGCAACATTGGCTAGCAAGTTTGCTGCTGCATTCTGGGATCTAGGGATAGGAGAAATATTGAATGCTAAAAATTGAGATATAAGTTCCTGGACCAAAGACTTATAGTGCTTGAGGTGACTAGAAAGACAGTGAATTCTATTTTTAACTTGTTTTATGACAATCTCTGAATCACCAAACACTTTCAAATATTGAACTTTAAGACCAATAGCTTTATATAGTCCTTGAACTAAGGCCTCATACTCAGCTGTATTATTTGCGCATTCAAATTCCAACCTACATGACAACATAGTTTTTTCTCCCTCAGGGCTAACTAAAATACACCCTGCTCTTAAACCTTCACTAGATTTAGACCCATCAAAGTATAATGACCAAAATAAAGAATAATCAACAATTTTATTTACAGTCTTCTCAGCGATATTGACACATCTTGATATATCGGTTTGTGAAAAATTTTCGATTTGGGATGTGAAATTATTCACTGAGAAAGGAGATTGTTGGGCAGTGTAATTGCCAAAGAATGATTTGGACGAGTAATTCCCCAAAATATTATTATTAAATGCCATTGGTTGATTCTCCTGTTCAAATTCAGTGATAGTATGGGTCATATGTTTCTCCCGATCGATTTTGATTTGATTTGCCTTTCCTTTATAGGGTAGCCACATATGGGACCAATCGGTAGAAATATAACCGTGGAGTTTCTCAGACCAATCCCTACTCAAGATTAAACCATAGAATTCAGGTATATCGGCAATTAAATATCAATTCTCTGAACCACTCGTGGATTAGCTGATAACCTGATAGTTACAGAGTTGATTTCCCCTAAAACCTGGACCTTAGTTCTATCCAACTGCACAATATGAATTGCAGAATTTTGGGGTTCAATGTTCAGTTTGGAATAAACTAAAGCTGGCATTATATTAGAGGATGCCCCTGAGTCAATCAAACAGTTGTGTAGGTTTCAATTATAGATCTCATAGGTCAAGAGGAAAGGGGGAGTATGGGAATTTGATCTATCTCTGATTAAAATCGTATCAGTAGCTTCAATTCTACCAGAAGGTGGTTGACCTGAATCATTTGCAGCTTTAGCACTAGGAAGAGGTGAAGAAGGTACTACATTTAGTTCCTTAAGAAGCAATTTCTGCTGATGTTTGAGTTTGCTAAGTTCAAACATAGTAATGTTTGCTTTTGTCTTCTTCATATCATCAATAATATTGTAATCCATTGAATCCGATACTACCAACGCCTTAGATGTTGAAGGTATATTTGAGGATGATGGTTGATTTTTGGGGTGTTGTTGCCGCCGATTTCTTTGTGGACACCTTTTCTTTTGTAGTAGTGGTACCTGCACTCCTTTTCTTTGAAATTGATTGAACAGGTTCAGGAGTACCTTTACTCCTAGTAGTCACAGGGAAAGCTTCTTGTTCATTTTCTGTATCGGAGTTGGGTAAAATCAAGTCCCACATTCTATGGCATTCAATAACTTCTTCTTCTTCGGGTTCATCGGATGGTAAAACTTTCATCTTCTTCTTCCTCTTCAAGATCTGAGTCTGCATTAGATATAACATTTGGTGGTTTTGACTCAGGTTTCTTAAAATTTCTAAATGGCTTCTTTGTTGAAGTTTCTGCTACTTGTTTTTTGATTTCAACCATTTCATTTGACATTGTGTTGAGGACCTTCTGTAGACCCTCCATATCATATGGATCTTTATGGGTTTTATTCTTTGAATCATCTTCAAAAGAAACTTTTTTGGATTTTATATCTTCAAGAGCAGCTTTCTTTTATAAAGCAATAATGTGTTTCTCTACAATAAGCGCTTCTTTCATGTTTTCAGCTAAAGTTGGTTTTGCAGCTCTATCTACAAAAATAGCTATATTTGAAGGTAGGGTTGTTGTATACCACTCGCTTCTAATTTTCTCACTTGGCTTGGAGTCAGTCAGAATCTTATTCGAGAGTTTATTGAATCGGGAGTTGAACTCCTTGATAGGTTCTCTATATTCTATCCTAAGATTCAAAAGATCATTAATTAATGTCGCTAAAGATCTATCATGGCCATACTTAGTGAGAAATTGCTCTTGAAAGATGTTCCATCTGGTAATGGATCTAGAGGGTAGGGAAAAATACTAGGACCCAGCTGATCCTTGTAAAGTATAAGGGAAAAGCCTAACGACAACATCTTCTTCTGTTACTCCTTTTAGATTAACTGATAACATGAAATTATTAATATGTTCTTCGGCTAATGTTCCAACATCTGGATTAAATTTCGGCAACCATTTCTCAGGATAATCAGGTAATGGATGTAATGGTGCAGGAATAGTGACCGCACCAGGACTATTCCATGGATTCTAAGCCATCTTAGAACTAAAAACAATTGCCGATGAAATTCCAGGTGTTTGGGGAGGAGTTGGTATTGAAGATTGAATAGGTTGGGATGTTGAAGTTGGTGATCCTTGCTGAACAACAATATGTAATGGGGGGGTGGATGTTTGACTTCACACTAGAGAAGATGAAATGGAGGATGATGAAGAAAAGGTCTCACTGTCAGATCCTTCATTGTTCTTTTAGCCTTTTTCCTTTTCGGTAAAGGCAACTCAGTAGGTTCAATACCAAGCTTTCCGCTTTGAATTCTGGTGAGAGGGTCAGGTAGATTGAATTGCGAAGTCTCACTGCCTTGAGATACTTCAAATTTCTGTGGTGATATCGAAAAGCCTTGAAGTTTCTGGATGAGAGACTAAACTTCAGGAGACTCGGGACTTAATCGATCTAGAGTATGATGGGATTGAGCAGTGGTAGTTGACTCCTCTTCTTCTCGTTTGAATACTAGTGTTCCAGAATGCAAACGGGAGGTTCGAGGTGAGGTGGAGGGAGATTTACTCTCAGAATGGCCTATAGGTTTTGATTTACTCGCCATTCATAGTTCATTCCCTCCTTCTAGCGCCAAAAATGTTGATGCCTCGAAAATCGCTGCAACAACATCGGGGAAAACCACCCGGTCCGGACCTTAATGCAGCTCCTTTTCCGTTTGGTGTGGTGGCTCCGACTAGAAATAATGGGACCAGTTTCCCAATAATGAATAAAAAGGGGATGGATAAATGAATGGTTTTCTAATAAAATGGTAATGGATGAATGATTTAATCTAAAAAGTAAAAATATGAATAACTATCCTATCCCGCGAAATTTCTATTTCTAAGTGCAACGTTTGATAATCTCTATTCACAAATAAGCATATAGATGACTCTATTTGATAAACAAAGACATTCATTCATATAATAATTACTTTGTTCAAATAGTTGAACAAAGTAATCAATAAAACATTGTTACACTTATCCTTTATATATCATTGGTACATATATGACTAAAAGAATAACATTCCTTGAACATCCAATAGTGAAAAATAAAAGGAATGCTGTTAAAAACACATACATATATTCAATGATAGCAAGAGTATTCAAATAGCGATTCACATAAAAGAATGAAACTAGATCATAGATAGTAGTACCATATGTGCTGTAAATCATTCCCGATATCAATCGCAATTCGAATTCCTTTTTCCAACTCAGAGATACTTTCATATCAAGGCAATAGTGCACATCCCATAAAAGCTTCTTCGTTAAAATTTGGAATGATGGCCCAGTCTTTATAAAAAATATACCGGAAGTACAATAGTGCAACTTCCAGGTTTGAGTCTTATACAAAAACTAAGGACCCTTTCTAAATGCATGAAAGGGTCTATAAATACTAATTAAACTAACTAACTACAAAAATAAAATGCTATTTAATTGGTACAACTAGATCTTGAATATCTTCTCCACAGTAGGTTTGTTGGTAGTTGGCAACATGATTCATCACTTCGGTTGTTCTCCCTTTGATCTGAGTTGGTAGATTTCAAGCATTGGTTCCAATTCTGGAGGGTGGCTGAGACGAGAATGGAGCTGAGCTAAGTATGTGGTATCATGTATTTCGGGGATAATACAACCGATCACATCGGTCAGACACTTGAGGGCGGCCCTCTGACTGTATGGTTTTACTAAGAACAACCAATAGGTGTCCCAAGTTAAACTTTTCATGCCTGCGATTAACCTTCCATTCTTCTCCAACTCCTGATTGCATGCTTGCTCTAATGTCTTAGCTGACAGCAATTTACCTGGGGTACATTGTGAAATCATATTAGACAGATAGAGAGTGTTATTGATTAATTCAATTATGTTACTTGTAGATAATCTACATCTGGAAACTTCTCTCTCTACCTTCATTAGCTGTGACTGCCATTCTAAGAATAGGATTTCTTTGTGTGGTTCTAGGATTTTGGGTAGATTTGCTGCCTGTCCCTCATTGGTGTCTTGCCAAGCAAGAAAATTTGTCAGGGTTTCGTCGGCCTGCTCCAAATCCTGTCTAGCATCAACTAATTTATCAATTATTGATGCCGTTATATCACAAAGGGGCTCAACCTGAGAAATATTATGACATAACAGTCTTAATTGTGTCACCAATGCCTTATTAATTTGTAGCGCTTCAGCTCTGAAATCGGCAGGTTGTGGAAGACTCTTGAACTTCTCTATTTGAAGTGATAGCTGAGCGATTTGCTCATCTTTCATTTTCGCCATTAGTTCATTCATCGTCTTTAACCTTGCCAATCCTTCTGATAATTCTTTCTGCTTTTGAATTGTGCTTGAGTCTATTCTCTGTTTTTCTTCAAGCAACTTCTTATTCAATTGATTGTTTAATTGCTGCTGTGTTGATAATTGCTATTCCAACTGTTCAACTTTCTGTTGTGCTTCAGACAGCCGTGTTTGCAACAAAATAATTGCTTGGTCTTTTTCCTTAAGTAGATTACTCACTTCCGATGCCTTGTCCATAGTGGCTGCCGAATAAGCTCCGGCATACTGGGAAAGCTTCGTTAGGTCATCGGAAGGATCAAACTCTCCTTTCCAAACTACATTAGCTGTTTCTGTTTGCTCTGGAAACAGGGAAGGTTGATCAAGTCTTCTCCTTTTCCGCTGTCTTTTCACTACAGCCTTGTGTTTTGGACTGTAAAAGACATCTAATGGAGGTATGTCCTCCACCTGCAAAATGATTTGATCAGAGGGATCTTTTGGAATTATTTCTAAATCTGTGCTAGGGGGTAGGCCACTGGTTCCTTCATTCAGAACCTTTGTTGACGCTGTATCCTGTGTATTTGTTGCTTTGGGTGTATCGGCACCTTTTGGACCTTCCAGATTGCTTATGATGGAGTCAAATTGCTGCCATTCTTGGAGTAGTTTCGGATCAATCTACGTATCCATATTGATATTTTCGCTGCCCTTATCCTGCTCCTTTTTCTGCTCTTCCTCCCATACTTTCTCCTGCTCTTTCTTCTGTACTTTCTCCTGCTCTTTCTCTTTATCTGTCTCAAGAATATTTGATGCATCAGGAGGTTTGTCGATGAGTTGCTGTTCAGGCTCGCTTGATTGTGTTGTCGGGGCAGTAGCTAAGAAATCCAGAGGCAGAGTTTGCAACCTCTGTTCTCTGAGTTTATTGAATTCTACTAGCCCTTCATCGTTATATCTCATTTTAGCCAGTGCTTGGACCTGGAATAATGACTCTGCCGAAGAAAATAAGTCATCAAAATCATCTTCCTTATGATCAAACCTTGTGAGTTTGGCTTGTTCAAGCACATTGTAGACGACTTTCCTTGGGTCAAATCGCCTATTAGGAATGGTGGCAAGATTTAGCATGTTTAATTTCTCTGCTTCCTTCTCTGCATGCTTATAGTCGTGCAAAGTATAAACACCACATCTTAGAGGAAAAGTAGGCCAAACCTACTTTTTTGAAGTCCTCAGAGTCTTGGATGCTCCTTCGGACGTAATTTGATAGGCTAATTCTCGGGCCAACAGCTTGTCGGGTATGTACAGAGGAAGGACATGAGGCCTGGAAAGGCTACCAAAAACCCTTATGTATGTGAATTTATCCTCCCCAAACCAGTTTCCTAGAGCGGTTAGGTCAATCTCTACTTGTGAAGAAATCTTCGGGGCATGCTTGTCAAAAATGGCACGGTAAATGGGCAACATAAAACCATTACAAATTTGATACAGGTGGTCCTTATAGTGTGCTTTCCACAGCTTTTGGTGATAAATGTGAATTGGCATGGGGTCTTGTGGAGTCCATCTCCACCCCAGTACAGGGAATTCAGAGTTGAAACAAAGAGTATCTAAAATATAAGCACTAAAATAAAACGGATGAATAGACCTATCGGTCACGCGAGTTTTATTTATGAACTCAAGAATAGCAGTGGCTAACTTATCTGACAATATATTTCCCAATAATTTATCTCACTGTTAACTGCCGCTTCCATTAAAGGAACCATTTCAATCGTGAATTTTGCAGAATCATGTAATCCCCAAATCCTACACATCATTGCCCCGACGTAATAGTAAGGAGAACATAATGAATCTACAGAGTACTTACCTAAAGATTCATGTTTGTGCCTTGCGGGGTTCTGTCTCCATTCCCGAATTGGGGCTGATTCAGTTTCATTCTCACTTGTGAACTTCTCCAGAAATGCTTTATTGTATTTCTTTTATGGTTCAGGCAAGTGATACATTTTTCTTAAATCATTAGGTTGGAATGAGCTGAAGACTCTTCCATCGACTGTGCAGAATGTTCTATTCATAACAGGGATTTCCTCTACTGCCCATCTTAATACATCTGTATATGGAAGGATTTTTTTCTCGAGTTGCTATTCGGTGTAGATATGAGTCGGCTAAGTCCTTCAGGGAAGCCTCTGACTTTCTAGTTGAATCTGCAGTAGCTTGCACCGATACTGTTTCAGGCTCTTCAACTTCAATTAGGTTATATATGCTTTGCCAGCTTGTGTTGCCGAGGCCAAGACAAGTAGTGTTTGAAATCAATCCCTTCTTGCTTGGTCTTGGATCAGCGGTAGATTCCCCTGTTACTGCAGGAGCTGATGCTTCCGCAAATCTCTTGGATTTCTTCCCCATTTGACTTGAATTTGTTGCTTCGGCGGAGCTCTGTGCAGGGAATAAAATGAACGTAATACAGAGAATAGGTGGTGCGAGCCAATATGAAAGAGCTATATCAATTAACGAATAATGAAGGATTAAAATAATACTGCCGCAGATACAATCTCATGGACGATCTCGGCATAACTGCTCCATTAATTGGCCACTTTAACCTGTCAATCATTTTTAATACCCATCATATCATTTATACGCCGAATGATTCATTCAAGCGTGGCTTGAGTTTTTGGCGGATAATCACAAGTGAATCGCTATCAGGAATGGGAAGGCTTTTAATAATAATAAAAAATAATATATGCAAGCCTTTTCAATATATTTTGAAACTCGCGCCTAGCTTTATCGGATCGCAATCGGAGGAATGCTTGGGTAGTAATATTTGTGTCACTGCAAAATCCCCGATCCCCGATGGCAATACACCTTATCGCATCGGGAGTTTTTAAAGGTGTCTTTAACGTGTGGTGCGCTACATTCCCCGATTGCCGATAGTGATATCGCATCAGAGAAAAGTGGGAGGGCCTTTTGTTACACTTGCTTGCCTTTCCCGATAACCGATAGTTATTCGCTTTTCGGATCAGGGTAAACCAATGGGTCTTTGCATTATGTATCCCTTGTTGTTGCGATATGCGATCTTGCGATCGCTTTATCGCAACAATAAAGAATTATATATTTATTTCATAAGACCAATTCATATTTGTTCAAAAGGTTTATAATATATTGTTTCTTTTGGACCTTTTGATGAAGGATGAGTTGATACCAATTTTATTCACACATCTATAAAAGGGACCCATTTCATATTATAGTTAAAAAGAAAAATTTTATGAAATGGGGGGTTGTTGTACAACACAACAGGTTGATGATTACATTACCTTCAGTTGAACCGACTAAGCCCCACTTACTATTCAAGCTTGATAGGAAGTAGTTGTTTTTTTAAAGTATTATGCAGATGTAATTTTAGATGATTTCAATTGTTATGCTTTCAAGATAGTCTTAGCTTTAGTCCTGCACATATTGTGCCTATGCCTTATAAGTCTACAAGCCCTAAGTCGATGATTAAATGTTTGGGGTTTATGCATATAAATAACTTAACATTTTTTGTGTTGTTGTCGAGGAAGGTGCTAAAAATATTAGAGCATAGGTAGGTAGATCACCTTTTAATATACACAACTCGGGGGAGGAGAAACAATAATATGCAGAGATGCCTACTTCAGAATTACTGAAGGGGTTCTAGTTTGACACATCTACTATAGTGGGTTTCACCAAAGCCTTGTCGTTCATTTCATGCAAAGTTTTCATTGGTTTAATGTGCTTTCCTCGTGAGTATTATATGCAAAGGGAAACATTTCTCATGTGAATGGATAACTTGGTGACAACAAGGTATTAGTATCACGAGTTTCCCAAATACGTGCCTAGCTTCACAATTTGTTTTGAGTAGTGCGAAAGATTTCATTTACTTTCTTAGAATTTTGTATTAGTTGTAAAGACCCCACACACTAATCCATGTTCGAAAATAAGGATTAGAAATATCAGCAATAAGATTTGAAGGAGGCTCATGTTAACTTGGAAGAAGAATGATGCTCAAAGAAATCTCTCAAATATTGGTAACAACTTGAAACATATATGCACTTAAAGAAGAACAAATGCCGACCACCTTCAGGAATATACCTATCCTTCAGGAAGCTATAGTAGAGCAAAAAATCCATGGTTAGCAAAAGGAGAAACACCTAGAAGATACGAAGCAATCGGGGAATACATTTTATGAAGAAGTTGAGGAGATCTCATTACGCACATCACCAGATCTTGTATATAGTCAAGGGACCATCCATCAAGTGTATGTGGTGAAAAAATACACACAAATTTGGGATAATGAAGAAAAGGACCAAGAGAGTTATTACTATATTGAAATATGGCTCCATATTATGATCAATCTAGAGAAACATCTTATTATTCAACATATCTTGGCATCACATCAAGAAGATCAACTAGTTCTTCATATTCAGGTATATATCAAAGTATATATTTTCAATCTGAATATGAATTCATTTGTAACCCTACTGCACACATGGCTCCACAAGAAATATACCTATACTTGAGATTTTTTTCTTTTTCTTTTTGTCGAGTAGGGTAGGATAGTGCAATAGGTATAAGTTGGTTGTCCAAATATCCCAATTAAACCTAGAAGGGATCTAATTAGAGACTAGGTAATTGACTCGATCCCAAATAATCATGTCTCTCCAGTTCAACACAACAAATTATGATTTCATAATTCTCTGGTAGGGAGTTCGAATGATATTTGCCATACTTAGCATGATGATTGCAAGGGCAGAACCTTTGCTTCTTTATGTGGAATTTGGGAAACCTGCAATAAGGATTATTCAGTAGTGGAGGATTGTTTTGAAGGAGACAATGCTCATCAATACTTACAAAGCAATATTGGTATAGTTTTAGTAAGTTTTACGGGTCATTTTATCGCATTCAAACAAATGGCCTTGAACCCAGATCTATCATCATCCATTTACACCTTGCAGTCATCCCTACAAAGCCAAAGCCATTATATCTCTAGAAGTTATAAGAGTCCTGGATTACATCGGCTGAAAATTTTAATTTAAGACCCCATCACACTTATCGTCTTGACAAACTGCGATGGCACAGGCTGCACACATGGAACTTGCATTGGTCGGCGTAGGTTGCTCTTACAGAAAGTGCGATAACACCTGGAAATGAGTAAAAGTAAAAAATAAATTTTAAGTTTCTCTCTCTGGAATCTTTGGGAGTGGATTTAACCATTTACTTTTAGATATGATCTTGAAATACTACTAATGAGGTCTTATCTCTTATCTACTAAAACTTGCCTCCCTCTAAAGTAGATCTAAGCCCTCGAGTGGTAAATCCAAAACTACCTCTTTTATGCTATAAATGCAACACCTGCCATAGAGTCTAGGTTGGCTTGTTAGGTCCCTATAATACTAGTGTATCCCCCCTATTATTATTGTTGTGCCCATGTAGCCCCCATGTTTTTATTGTTGTGCCCCATAGAACCCCATTGTTGCTATTGTTGTGCCCTTACATTATTATTGTTATGTAGGCTTTGATTATATTGTAACCCCTTAGAATCCTATATATACCAAGGAGGTCTTGTCATTTGTATCATCCAAGAATTGTTCATTTATGTGATATAAATGAGGTTTCCCCCTCGAAGAGGATAAATTTCAAGTCGTTGATCTATCTTTTGTTTTGTTTTGTGATCTAGTTGCATAATACTTGGTATCAAAGCTTTGGATTCTAGGGTTTCGCTGCTTCAAACAGGTCATCTTGGAATTTTCATTATATTTATTTTTTTCTACGAAGCTTCAAAAGCTAAAATTTTGAACACGTAGAGACAAAACCTCCATGAATTTGTGTAGAAATTTCAGATATTGGTTCACTCTATTTTCTGATATATGGCCCAGAGAAGTTGGGCTTTTACATGCTCCAGAATTCAGTCTCAAACATGTGACATAGGGAAAATTGCCATAACATTCTCTACAAGCATCATATTTGAATTTAGTAAATGTGACTAAAATCAAACAAACTTTAGTTTTTCGTGTAGAGGAATTTTGTATAAGTTCGTTGTACTAAACCAGTCCATAACCCAGTCATTGTGGGAGATTAAGCATAAATTTATCTTGTGGAATCCAATCTTGGTCTGAATTTTGGTGTTGGAAAGAATACTTAGAGGGATACCATAAGACGAAATTTCATACCTTGGAGAACTGAAATTGCAGAGGTACAATTGTTTTAAGATTGAGCTCCTAAAAGCAAGAAAAAGGTGTGTATTTTTTTAAAATTGCATAACTTTTGTTTGAAAAATTAGATTGAAGTGATTCCAAGGGCATATTGAATCATAGATATCAATATTTGGTTATAAAAGTCCTCCCAAACAAAAGAATTCTATACCCATTAAGCCCTCAAAAATCTTTACTATGACACATGGAGAGGGTGAATTGCAACATGATATATCAAAATTACAAGGCCAAGTGCAACAAATTTCATTGTTACAAAGAGAAACCAAAGATGAACTAAAAGGGGACATGGATGGTTTAAAAGCAGAAATAAAATATGACATTGATGGTTTAAAAGGTGATATTAATGGTTTAAAAGTAGGCATTGAAGGTTTGAAAGAACGTTTGACAAACTTGCTACAAGAAATGCTTCTTAATGGCGAAAAGGTATTCCGTGAAACTCATGATGAGAACAAAAGGAATGTTAATCATGATTTTAGAGACTCTAACTTTGGATTGAAGACCAACCACATTCCAAAGATCGATATGAGGAAGTTTTATGGTAAGTATTCGGTAACATGGCTACTACAAATGGAGCAATATTTTGATCTACATGATGTGTAACACACAGAAAAGGTACGCATTGCATCTTTATATTTATAACCCAATCAATTTGTATGGTATCAATGTTTTTGTTCTCGTAAACCACTTGTCACTTGGTTAATTTTTACGGAGGATACGACAACACATTATGAGGATACAAAGAGCAACACCTTCTTTAGCTACTGGATAAATCTCAAACAAAAAGGTTCAATGGTGGAGCACATTGAGGACTTCCAAAAATTGAATATCAGGGTAACTCATATTCCAAAGGAACATATGATTGAAGTCTTCATAGGGAATTTGAAGGATAACATCCAACATGAGGTTCTCGTTTGGGAACCTGATCCATTGGAGAAGGAATTTAGGTTGGCAAGAAAATGTGAAAGAAAAATTATGGCAACAAGGAAGTCTACCCCCCATAACTATAATGATGGAAGTGTTGTTGCTCCCAGCCTTCCATAACCTACAAGGTTGACACCACAACAATTGGAGGAAATAAGAGCAAAATGGCTATATTACAATTGTGATAGCAAATACATTAAAGGTCATAAGTGTGCTAAGAAGAAATTATTTTACATAGATTGTGAAGAGGAGGAAGAAAATGAACAAGAAACATCAAAAGAAGAGGATATACACTAGGAACCAACACCCGAGAAAGAAGAAATGAATTAGACCATATATTGTAATGCATTGGTGAGAATTACCACTTCTCAAACTCTCAAAATATGAGGATATATCAAGAAGAAAAAACTAATAGTGTTGATTGATTCAGGTAGTACCCATAATTTTATTCATCGTAAGATAAGCAAGGAATTGAATTACTTTCTATATACAACACGAGAGTGTCAAGTCATAGTTGCAAATGGAGGAACTATAAATTGATTTGGAAATTGTCATAATATCAAACTAACCACGGGGGAATATTTATTAAATAGTTCAATGCTTTCCATTCCAATGGGTGGTGTTGATGTTGTACTATGAGTCCAATGGTTGCAATCTTCAAAGACGATAACTTTTAATTTTTAAGAACTCTTGTTGAATTTTTTTGGGGAAGGAAAGGAAATTGAATTAAGGGGTATCACAGGGAAACTAGGGAATATAACTAGCTATAATGGCAAGACAAATATTTTGAAGACAAAACAAGAAGGCGTAATTGCATAATTATGCTCACTAGAGGTTCAAATATCAAAATCATCTATTTCTCCATATCTCCAAAAAGTCTTGGACAGACATTCCAAGGTATTTGAGACTCGTAAAGGCCTCCCACCTATTCGTGATTATGATCATGTTATTCACTTGATTCTAGGAAGTATTACTCCAACCATGGGGCCTTACAGATATCCCTATGCCCAAAAGAGTGAAATTGAACTTATGGTTGTATAAATGCTAGAGGTCAATATAATTCAACCCAATCAAAGTTCTTTCTCTACTCCAGTAGTATTAGTGCACAAATAGGATTGGTCATGGTGTATGTGTGCAGATTATAGGGATCTCAACAAGCTCACTATTAAAGATAAATTTCCCATTCTTATCATTGATGAATTTTTGGATGAATTACATGGAGCAATTTACTTCACCAAGTTGGATCTTCATTCAAGATATCGTCAAATTAGAATGAATACTGAAGACATTCCGAAAACAACATTCAAAACTCATGAAGGTTATTATGAATTTTTGGCCATGCCTTTTGGCCGTACTTATGCACCTTCCACATTTCAAGGTTTGATGAATTCAATTTTCAAACCCTTAGAAAATTTGTGTTAGTAGTTTTGGATGATATACTAATCTACATCAAGTCTTGGAGGGATCATGTTCAACTTGTTGACAAAGTGCTCAAACTATTGGAGGAGAAACAATTATATGAACAAAACTCCAAATGTTTCTTTGGGTCACAAGAGGTGGAATATTTGGGTCATATTGTATCTTATGAGGGTGTTAAGGCAGTCCCTAACAAAATTAAAGCCATTAAGGAATGGAAAATCCCTACAACCCTAAAGCATCTTCTAGGATTTCTCTGGTTGACAGGGTATTATCGAAAGTTTGTTAGGAATAATGGGAAAATAACAATGCCTTTAACACCATTACTAAAGAAAGATGGATTTTCTTGGACTCCAAAAGCAACTAATGCCTTTGAACATCTTAAAGAAGCAATGTGCTAAGCACCAATCTTAGCTATGCCAAACTTCACAAAAACCTTTATTGTGGAATGTGATGCATCAGGGAATGGAATTGGTGTTGTTTTAATGCAAGAAGAAATACCCATTGCTTTTGAAAGCCATCCAATCAAGGGAAAGTATTTACAGTACAAATCTATTTATGAGAAAGATGTTGGAAATACTACATGCACTAAAGCAATGGTGACCTTACCTAATGGGAAGACACTTCAAGGTAAATACAAATCATGATAGTCTTAAATACTTTTTGGAACAAAGATTATCTTCAGAAGAGCAACAAAAATGGGTCATAAAGATGTTGGGTTATGAGTTTGAGATCATCTACGAAAAGGGAAGAAAAATGTTGTTGCTGATGCACTCTCAAGAAAGAATGAGGATGTGGAAGAATTGCTATGTGCCATTTCTATTATCCAACCTAATTGGATAACTGAAGTAAGGGATGAATGGAAGAATGGAAAACAAGTGCGGATACTCATTCAAAAGTTGTAGCAATATCTGAGTACAACTGATACATTTATGTGGAAAAATGATTCACTATGGTACAAAGATCACTTATATCTCTGTAAGAATTCCCAACTCAAACATAAGATTCTTTTGGAATTGCACACCTCCCCCCTAGGAGGGAACTAAGGATGTTTAAAAACTTACCACGGGGTCAAGAGGGAATTTCTTTTGGATGGCCTTAAATATGATATTAAAAGTTTGTGGCAAAATTTTTTGTTTTCCAACAAAATAAATTTGAGACAAGAAATACCCTGGGTCTGTTACAACCTTTAGCCATTCCAAGTCAACGTAGGGAGGAGGTACCAATGGATTTTATCACAGGTTTACCCAAGTCTAAAGGGAAGAGTGTCATCATGGTGGTAGTTGATAGACTTATCAAGTATGCACACTTTTGTGCATTATCTCATCCTTTTAAAGCCAATACAGTTGCTACTGCATTTATGGAAACAATTCAAAATCTACATGGAAACCCAAAGATTATTGTAAATGACAGAGATCCCATTTTCACAGGAAATTTTTGGAAGGAATTATTTTCTTGTCTTGGTACTCAATTAGCTCATATCTCATCTTATCATCCCCAATCTAACAGGTAATCTGAGATAGTGAACAAATGTTTGAAAGGATATCTTCGTTGCTTTATATCCGATAAACAATAGAATGGGTCAAGTGTTTACTTTTGGCTGAATGGTGGTATAACACTTCCTTCCATACTGCAACAAAAATGACCCCATTTATGGCACTTTATGGATATCATACATTATCCATCATGTCATATTTGAGACAAAATTCTAAGATTAAAGAAGTGGAAGATCACATCGAGCATCAACAACAAGTTCTCCAACTCTTAAAGGATAACCACACTTTGGCCCAGAATCGAATGAAACAAACAAGCAAATCAATAGAACATTGAAAGAAGTTTTGATGTAAGCGAATGGGTATCTCTAAGGCTAAAACCATACAAACAATTGTCGAAGGATACTAAATTATCACCCAAGTATTATGGTCCTTACAAAGTTTTGCAAAAGATTGGTACTATGACATACAAATTGAAGTTGCCTACATCTTCTCAAGTACACCTAGTTTTCCATATTTCAAGCTTAAAGAAGGTTATTAGTGACAATCTCCTACTTCAAACAATATTGCCTGAACTTTTCAAAGAAGGAAAAGTCATATTGGAGCCTGAAGCAATCACGTAAACAAGAACTTGAAAACTACAAAATCTTTCAATTTCAGAGTAACTCATTAAGTGGAAGAACTTACCCACTAAAGATTTCACATGGGAGGATGAGAATTTTATATAGAAGCATCCATAACTACTCAAGCATTGATGACAACATTTTTTTGAAGGAGATGGTGATTTGATAATCACCTTATGAGTGATCTCAGTTAAGAATTATTAAATGGAGGTATTACAAACTCATGTGCTGGTGTGTGTGTCTAGGTTATTTAAGCAACAGATTGATCATATTGCAAATACATAGACACTTGAAACGGAAGACAACAGAGAAATACAGTAAGCAAGTATAAGAACACAAGAGATTAATAAGGAGTTCAACCTATCCTCCAGGGCTACATCTCCGATCCAGCTTTCAATGGTGGCCTTCTTTTATTGTGTCTTAAAGTGGAGAATTTACAAAGAAGGAGCTCAATATGAGTCTCCTATCACAGGATAGCTTGGTAGGGTGGTTCTTGGATTTCCCAAGCCACTGGAGTACACAGACTCTCGGCCTTACCAGCTTTTTGACCTCTCCGGTCTACAATGGAAGGAGCCCAATGTGGTGCTCGGTCCTGACAGATCCCCTTCAGGGATAGCTCGAATTTCTCAAGCTCTCTGGTGCACGATGCTGCCTTTGGTTAGCTCAACCCTCTGTCTTCTCACTGTTTTTTTTTTGCTCTCTCTGTCTGCTTTCCCTGTTCTTCCGTGTGGGTGTGGGTGTGTCCCTGTCTTTCGATCCCCCCTTCTGCTGGTCTGTGCATGGCTTTAAAGCCACTCGAGCTCAAGGCTGTTCAATTCCTCTTCCAACTTCGTCAGATCGCCTGCTACAGTTGCGCTTGAAGTTCCCTGTCTCGGCGTCATCATCAGACTCACAGGGAGTGGCCACTTGTCCTCCTGTGAACTGTGCCAGCTTGCTTCGTTGGTTCGTTTGTTCAGTTACATTATGGAATGAGTCATTTACCACCTTGGCGGTCAAAGCGGACCTCAAGTTCTTCTAAATCGTGGCTTAATCCCTCGTTAAATATAGTTTTATCGTTGGGCGCGATATCAGCTATTAGATCTGGATCCCCCAGATCCAATGCCATCCGCTCATTTCGCACGGTTGACTTGCTCGACCATTAGCACGCGATGAGCGGTGGTTTTCTCTCTCCTCCGCTTGCCACTCGTCGGGCGCTGAGTGGAATCGCTTTGTTTTCACCAAATCTGCTTACCACCCAAGGATGCCCTGTACAGGCCTAGTTTTCTATTGTTGGGCTTGCTTTTGGCACACATAGTACACCCTGTCACATATCTAGAAACTGTCTCATTCATTTTTGGTCAATAACAAAATCTTTGCAGTTGTGCAACTGTTTTACTTACCCCAAAATGACCTAATATCAGAGAAGTGTCTGCCTCTCTAATTATCTTTACTCTCTCTATTTGTGGAATGCAGGGTTTCCCACAATGATATAAGAGTTGGTCCTTCACATAATAATCCAATTCTTCTACCTTTTTTCCTTGACTCAAAGTTGCATATACATCTTTAAAATCTATATCTTGAGGATATTGTTCAATGTAGCTTTCATGTAGTACATAATTATGTTTAATTATAGTAGATGCATTTATAATGGGTCTAGATAACATATCTACAACTTTGTTATGTATGCCCTTTTTATATCTAATGACCAAATGAAACTGTTATAGAAAACCCATCCACCTGTAATGTCTTGATTGCTGCAACTTAGTTTGGGAGTGTAGATATTGAAGTGGTTGATGATCAATATGTATTACTGTCTCTTT
>APFE030508154.1:104697-118447 GCA_000404065.3 Pinus taeda | reverse complement strand
ATGCATGACTTCAGTTAGAACTCAAGTGAGTTGAGTTAAGTGGACTGGAGGTGCAGTTGATGGAGTTGTGTTCAGTTTAGCTTTGTTAAACTGGTTGTATTTAGTCTAACTGGCGAATAGACTAGAGATGAGTTAGGTGAATTAGTTATTAATTAATTCACAAGTTATTAACTCATAATACAACTAATGAATACATCAGTTAACTCAGTTGCATGTCAGTGCATGTTCAGTTCAGCAGGGACAGGTGTTAGAGAATCAGATTGCTATCAGTTGTGACTATAGTTGTGCACCAGATCTTGCACAAACAGGGGATTGAGTATTCCAATGAGTTTGCACGTATTGTAGCTTGGAAATACGTGATTTAGCCAAGGAAAGACGTGGCTGCCTTGGTATTATCATCATTCTCTTGCAGGATTGCGCAGAGGAGGCAGGCAAGCAGCGGAAGAGAATTGAGCCAGGGATTGATTCAGATCTGAGTTGTCTTGTGTGTAACAGGTGGAGCTGGTACTGGATTGCTTGTGATAAGCATTGTACTTTGTAATGTTACATGACTCAATCATTAATATACAGATAGTTGGGGTTTTTAGCGAGATGCTTTCCCGGGATACATACTGTGTTAATGTGTGAATGCTCTTGATGTTTTATTGTTATTGATGCTGCTATATTGATGATCAACGTAGAGGAGCTTATGTATTGTGTATGTTTTCCGCAATAGTACATGATCAGGATAATCTCCATTGAATATGTGTTAAATTATTCAAAATTTCTACACCATATTGTGCAGATACCTCCTGACGCTTCTATTGCATGTATTGATTTCCCTTCATAATTTTTGATTTTTTTTTGTTTTGATATTTTTAGTTTCTTGGCTATTTGTTTTTGTCTCCTGAATCATAAGGATGTCTAGATTTTCTTTTGCCAGAATGTCTCTTGTGGCATTTTCTTTGACGGATGATCCCATTCCTCTGCAATTCAGGAGACCACTATCATTATTTGCTTGTTGGGTGATGCATGGATCCTTTCCCTCTTTGCTGGATTTTTTCGTTGTTTCCTGTACTCCTTCCTAAGAAGGTTTCCATAGGTTGCTGCATTCCTAATGCCATTTCCTTTGCTGCTGCTTCATCCCTGAGTTCTTTGTTTGTCTTTATTCCTGTTTTTTTTTATATTCTACTTGTAGGGGTGCTTCCTTTGACTGCTTTCTTGTTAGGATTCTGTCTACTGAGGGGGGGGGTGGGAGGGGTGGGGGGGGGTATGAGGTTTGAGACCAGAGGGGATGAAGGTGGGGGCATGTTATGGGGATTTGGATCTTGGTCCAGGAGATGGTGGGGCTGAAGGATCTGGAGGCTCAAAATGATTAAGGCTAGCAAGAGGATTATTGTCTTCTTTTCGTGATAGAGGATGGAGATCAGAGGATATGGAGGGCTGCGAGGAAGAGAGATTTGGTTGTTTGTGGACTGTCTTCTTTCTTTTAACCTGTTCCCATTTGTTTTCCAAATCTTCACTCTTTTCATTTTCATTTTCTTTTTTTTTGTACATTTATTTGCAAAATGACCGTATTCGTGACATACCTTGCATTTGAAGGGGTTTTGTCCATAATCTAGCTGTTGTATGTGCGTCCACTAGTCCACTTTGATTTTGATGGCTTCTGGTAGCCCTTTCCCAAGATCCACTTCTACATAGATTCTGGCGCATGCATGCATATTTTTCCTTTGGCTCGCACCTTTCTATATATTTCCCAACTGCATTTCCTATGGATTTGACTGAATCATCTCCCCAACAGTGAAGGGGAAGGTGTGGCAGTCTGACCCAAACGAGGATGGCGTTGGGTACATCCATTTCTGGATTGAAATCCGACGTCCATATGTTTAGATACAATCCCCTTGTATCCATAAAATAAGGTCCATTCCTAAATATCAGATCTCGATCCTCCTTGGTTTCAGAGTAAAAGGTGTAGTAACCTCTTCCACAGAACTTGATTGAGATTTTCCCATCTATTGACGCAGTCCAGCTCCTTTCTACCCATTTTTGCATAGTTTTGAACGATGGCCATAACCCAGTAAACTGCCCCACTAATCCACGCTTCGCCAGAGAAAGTGCTGCTTTACAGGGAAGGGTGGGAGGCAGTGAGATTTCAGGAATGTCTTCTAATCTTTTAACAAACTTAGTGACTAATGGTCTGTTCTTTGCTAGGCCCATTGTAGAAATGAGAGAGGTGAAAGCTTTCGTTGTTCTTTCATTTTCTTGCTGTTGATCTGAAAGAGGCTCTCTGTCCTTTGATGCGTCCATGGTGTTCAATCCCCAACAGCATGACGCCACTGAGGGGCATCTGTGTGCTTCTCGTTGCGTTTGCTAGCTAGGGTTGTGCAACTCCTTTAGCAAGTAGCGCAATTTTTTCTAGGAGCAACTATCCGAATTTCAGAATATATATATATATATATATATATATATATATATATATATATATATATATATATATATATTATAGTTAATTTTTGTTTTTATAGTTTTATGTTTTGATTTTTTGTTGTTTTTGTTGTTATATATATTTTATTATTTATTTATTTTTTTAATTTTTTTTTTTTTCTAATATATACTTTTTGTTTATTTTTAATAAATCTTTAACTTTTTTTTTCATTGTTTTCATTAATTAATTTATTTTTATTTTTTTGAAATTTTAGAGTTTTTCGAAGTCCTAATATTTTAAATTTTACACCATTATTTCAAAATTTTAAAAATTTATTTTGAAAAAAAAAGACATTATTTCAGCATCAACACTTTTCGTTTTTAGGGCGTTCTTTTTGCACAAAAAAATGGTTTCATTGTCATTTTTAGAAAATGTTAAAAATTTACCCCAAAAAGAAAAAAAAGAAAAAAGAAAAAAGAATAATAATTCCAACATCAACACTTTTCGTTTTCGTGCTATTTTTCATGTTTTTTTGGGTTTTTTGGCTAGAGTTCTCGTTTTGAGTTTACAATCCCCGTTTCAAAAGTAGCTCCAGCTTTATTGAAACTTCTATTGTTTGTAGTGATATTACCCACTTGTCGAATTGCGGCTAAGTAGTTCTCAATTATTAAACGAACTCCTCTAGATGGTAATCTTAAAGTGGTTGATCGATCTTATTTTGCAATCAATTCTTCTACAACACCTGCCGCTCTAGCCAATTGTCCACCTTTCCAAGTGTATATTTCTATGTTGTGTATATAGCCATTGCCTATGAGCATATTGGTTGAAGTAGACTCGTAATTTCGATGAATAAAAATCCCTTCCCAAACTGTACAAGCCTCTCTCGGGGCATACAACTTTCTGGATGTATATTATATTCACATATACATTGTTGTCCTAAGATACATGAATACAACAAACATCACTAGCTCCAATAGTGGAGCATTGGAGTCACAACTCTCTCCCCGCAAATACTGCCTTTGTCTCTCTGATGCCTTATGGGAGAAGCTAAGGTGAAAATTCATTTTCTTATACAATGAGGGTGTCTATATAATAAGAGGAGTGATCCTTCACCTCCCTTGTGACTTTTGGACTACCCTCACGACTGTTTGACTTCTCTATGACCTTTTGACTTCCTACATGAATTTTCACATTACATGAATGACTCTTGGATTTCCACTTTACATTATATTTATCCATTATAGAATTTACATAATCCACAAAATGATGTACTACATCATGACTCATGGCACAACATGACATGAAAATGATGACATGGACTACATGATGATGTGACAATGCCAAGTCACTCTTTGTTGCTAGTTTCTTTGTCTTCTTGAGAGATAAAACATGGTCCTTTCTTTCTCCCCCTCATGACTTGAAGACAAGGATTATTCAATGTGGTCTTAACCTTCTATCTTCTGTTGTAATCTTGTGTTCCTTCGTCTTCTCGCCTAATGATCATCCATTTTCTTTAGCTCCATAGGTGTCTCTTAGCACGGTCTCCTTCTCCATCTCCTTCATCATCATCTTGTCATAGCATGAAAGAATACCTATGACCGCAATCCACTCATAACAAGATGACATCGGTTCGATAAACCCCTAATCTAACATCTTTCATGAAATCACTTGTTGAGGTTGGAACTGATGACTGGTCAAGTGACTGACTTAGGGATTGCGCATTTCCAAAAATCAAGGTCTGGGTTTGAGGCTTGAGACTGCGCAATGTGCAATTTTGGAGGCTTGGTCAGAGGGCCTTAACAGTTGAGGGACTCAAGAGCTTAATCTAGAGGCTTCAGGCTTGGGACTATGTAGTGCGCAGTTCTTAAGGCCTAGGCTGAGTGACTATGCAGTTGAGAGACTCAAAAGGTCAAGCTTGAGGCTTGAAGTTTCCCAATGCACAATTCAGACAATAGAGCAAGCTGGGAGGTTGCGTAGATGAGGGTGTTATCACAAAAAAAATGATCATTTAGCCTAATTTACTAGACGAGTCAAAATACACCATGTAAAACCAATTTTACCATAGTAAAATTGCTTTCATTGTGAGAAATTACCTAATAAACCACCTTTATTAAGTAATTTATAGTTAAACCCATGAAGAATAATTAAATAAATCACTATTTATTTGATTTTCTTCTAGGAATAATTAATTAAACCATTGTTTTATTATTATTCCTCTCAAATTTGACCCAATCATGAAAAATAATAAGATAAATCATTATTTGTCTTATTTTTCTCTAAGAATAATTAATTAACCACCAATTACTTATTATTCTTTGTTAAATTTGGCTAAATCCCTTAGGAATAATTAAATAAATCCTAATTTGTTTATTATTCCTTAACTAATTCCTTGAGATGATAAATAAATCATTTATTTAATTATTATTTCTAAATAAAAGTTTAAATACTTTTTCCCTCCTAAACAAATGTAATAAAATATTCCAAGTGGTTATTCCAAGAATGGAATCAATAATATTTATTATTGCTCATTATTTGAGGATAACTCAATAGTTTTTATAAATAGAAGGGTTCTCCATTCATTATTCACTTTTGATTATTTTCATTGTTGCACTTACTGTTGTAACTCTGATTATTTTCATTGTCGCACACCATATTTTTTCCGAGTTTATGCATTATAGAGGGGAGAGACTCTACACAAGCTGAAGACATTTGAGGATAGCCAAAAACCCATCCCATAGAGGGGTACTGGTAACATTTATCTGTTCTCTTCACAGGTGTTATAATAAAATTATTCTTTACATATCTGGTTTCCATTGGATGATTGGAGTTATTACTCTTTATTTTTACTATTTAACTATGATTGTGGCATAGATCCGGACTTTGGCAAGTTTTTGTTTTTGTTTGTTTGTTTGTTTTTTGTTTTATCTATCAGTTGATGCAGATCTACAATGTTTAGCAGCGATTTATATTGTTGAGATTGGTTGTCATCCACATTCTTAAGTGGGTTCTTTTCATACATCATTAAGAAGAAAACAATAAAACAAAAATTGGTGACTCCGCTGGGGAATAATTCTTATTCAGAAACCTGGGTCTCCAATACAAAATTGGCGACTCCACTAGGTTTTATACTTCAGATCTAGAAACCTGGGTGACCTTTGGTTTTTAGCTTAGGGTTTCTTCTTTTTTCAATTATCTTAATGTTTCCTAGTTTTAAAACCCTAGATTTGATAAAAATATGACTTCCACAAGCTTTCTGGTTATTTCCGCAAGTCACAGGAACTAGCCGCGACAAAGGTGACACTTTTTTTCTGAGATTTACTGACCATAATCCACAGAGCAGAATCACACTTTTTGGCCCAAAAAGTGAGTTTTGGAGGCCAGAACGCACTAAACGCCTTGAAAAGTGTGATCCCTACAGAGAAATAGTTTAGTACTTGCGATTTCTAAGTTTTAGGATTTGTCTTAGATATGTTCTTGGGTTTTGCAGAGAGATGTCTGCTTGGTTGTATGACCTCTGTCTCATCCCGCTTAGGCCTTGATCCACTTTGATTTACTCATCGAAGTTGAATTTATCCTCCCCTAGGGCTTCTAGTACACTTCCACCTTTTTAGGAGTTTAGCTGAGTGAGTAGTTTGAGTTTCTACAATGCTTTCAGCCACATTTTCCAGATCTGTACCTTTCTGTTTCAGATATGTTAAGATAGGTTGCTACCATCCATAGTTTCACATTTAAACTTGTCTGGCCATTTGCCTTAGGGTCCCATTGGTTGCCCTAGGTGTTTCACCCATCTCCCTATCCTTTTGCAACAATCTTCCCCTCTGGTTTTTTGCTGTTGCTGCACCACCTTCCAACAACTTAGTGTCACTTGATCCCAGTCACACCAACATTTAGATCTCTTGACTGTTTTAGTGTATTTTCCATCGGTTTAGCCACCAACCAGCACAGTGTTTGCAAACCCAGTTTGGGTGGGGTTTAGTTAATTGTTTTGCTGTTCATTTTCTGTTATTAATTTCAGTTTATTTTCAACAGGTTTTTTTCCTTTTTACCAACACGATCTGGGCTTAATCAATTAATACACTTGTGCACACAAGCACACCTTAAGTGAAGGGCGTTTGGTTTATACCACCAAGCCAAGAATTAACATAATAAATTTGTCTCCCCTCATTGAGACAAAGGCATATTGTTGATCTCTCTTCACCATTTCCATGTCACATGTGTCCTACCATCATTGCACCACCAAGGCGTTGGTTGTAGAGACTATTAGGCCTTCACCCCCCAGTTTCCTCTTGGGCATATTATCCCTTCCTGTCAGGTTCGAGTTCATAGCCCTTCGAGTCCCCATACCGACTCTTCTCCTGGTCCTTCTGATTCCTCCTCTGATTCCGAACCTCCTTCATTGCACATCGTCACCATATTTGGACCCACATCTAGTGTAGGAACCCAACCTAGTGTTGGCTCCGGTTCTATCCCAGTGGTCAGATTAAGCAGAACAGTCTCAGGGACCGTTTCGACAGCTCCCATGCTCCCCTTTATGGCTGGGTTAAGTTTACCAAATTTTAACCAATTGATAAACGACCCCATACACCATGATGTTGGTAGGTCCTCTATGCTGACTAAGCTTCCCTCAGACATCCTGATGTTTGAGGGTAATGCTGGAGAGGATCCTACCAACCATGTTCGATCCTTGCACATGTGGTGTTCATCCAACTCCATAACCGATGGCTCCATTCGTCTTCAGCTCTTCCAACGCATGCTCACTGGAGAGGCTGCAAAATGGTATGTAGACCAACTCTCTGCATCTCATTTTGATTTTGCAACATTTGCTAAAGAGTTCATTTCATATTTCTAGTTACCTTTCTGGCACAACACTAGTACTGAGCTATTGACCACATTCCGTCAATCCTCCGCCACTCGCCTTTCTGACCATGTTCACGAGTGGTGCCGAAGGAGGAGCACATGTCATGCCCCACCTTTTAAAGACTGTGTCTATATATATTGGTTCCTTAGGAGCCTTTTATCCCCCATTGGAAAAGATGTCATGTCCCATTTTCCTTAGACCGAGGAAGAAGCTCTCCAAACTGCTTTGAGATATGATTTGATTTATGCACAATCAGGTTATGTCTATACCATCATTCTAGACCTCCCTTGTCCTGGAAGTGCCAATGCACCGGGAGCATCTCTCGCCGTCGACGGTATCATTGGATCCCTTTCACACTCTTCGCCATATACTCATCAAATTTATGACTACTCGCAGGGGGGAACCAATTCCTCCAACATTTATGCTTCTCTCACTAGCAACATGTTTCCAGGACCCCAACCCGTCTACCAAACTGTTTCTCCTCCTTATGCACAGCCTAGGGCTGTAGCCCCTCAAGCATTAGCGCTGCTGCCTCCCATGCATCCTCAGCCCCAATAGCCACTGCCCCCTTAGGGCCAAGTGTTTGCATAGCAGAGTGCGACCAATCCCAAAAATTTGAAGGAAAAGAATAAGGGGAAGGGTAATAAGGTTAACCAGGGTAACCAAAGTAACCAACCTAGTGAACCCCAGGGTAACCAGCCTAACACCAATAACCAACAACAAGGCAACTAGCCTAAGCATAACAATTCTATTCATACGAACAAACCTTGCACATTTTCTAGTGTACATGGCCATTATATACATAAATGTCCACTCTTACCCCAAATGTGCCAAATGTGGGAGGCTAAAGCAGCTTCTAGAGGTCAACAATCACCTCAGAATCCTATGCCAACCCAACTGACAGTGCTCACAAATCCTTTCCCTCAGCAAGGATTTGTTACTACTCAACTTTAGCTAGGTCAATCAACCCATATTGCCCAACTTTTTGGTCCCAGTGACTACCAGATCCTTATGATGAACTCTGATGAGGTTAACCCCTCCAATATCAACCTATAAACTTGGTTGCTCCAATATGACAAGCCCTCCACTTCATCTTCTACCGAGTCCAAAATCAAAGTGTTTGCTGAGCCTCTTACGACACCAAATGGTCCTTTATAGATTCCTCAACCTAAAGTTGAGGCCATTCCCAAGATCCTAAAGGGACCATTACACCATAATGCGACTTCTAATAGAGATGCCCATACATACAATATAGTAGATGACTTGGTGAAATCACCTGCTGCCATGTCGACGCTGGAAGTCCTCCAGTCGTGCTCATCCTAAAAGAAAGCTCTACTAACTGCCTTGGGTGCAGTAGATCCTTCTGACGATTGTTTGATTATCTTCCTGGTTGATACATCAGAGCATCCCCCATTGCCTTCATATGTTTCTTTCTAGATACCAATTAGAGTCTGTAATGGCATCATCTCTAGATGCATTATTGACGAAGGCACATCTAGCTGTGTGATGTCTGCTACTGTTTGGAAAAAAATCAAGTCATCCGAGCTGTCCCCCTCCACGATCACTTTGCGTGCTTGGGATGGACACCTCTCCTAACCCCTTGGGATGTATCACAATTGTCCAGTGACCCTAGCGGGAAAGACTGTCCATGTCGACATTGAAGTCATCGATGCTCCTTTGGATTACAACATTCTCTTAGGCCGTAGTTACACATATGCTATGTCAGCCATCGCACCTGCGGTGTTCCGCAAGATGTGCTTCCCCCATTAAGGGAAGATCATTACTATCGATCAATTGACTTACTACGAGCCGACATCAGTGACCTCCCTCGAGTCCATTATCTCGTCAATGATTGATAAACGGTCTTCAACTCCTTCCACCAGTGTTTCGCCTAGAGTCTATAAAGATTCCTCATTGTTGGGAGCTTTCCCTGGTCCCCCACCTCCCATCTTAGAGCCTACCTCTATGAGCGTTTACATGTTACAAGTGTCATCCTTGAGTTCCTCGCAGGTCAACCTCTCTGAGGTTTATGCGTGCGCTTCTATCAAACCTCCTTCAATAGAATCCAAGGTCTCAACATCCGTAGATCCTCTATCTACCAGCTCATCATCTACCATTCTAGACGATGCGTATGTGAACCTTCTTTCTTAGGTTGATGCACTAGGTAATGCCGCGGCATCATGTAGTCAGTCTTCCTCCCGTCTGCCCATCTTCCATTCTGATGTAGACATCATGGAAGCTATGTCTACCCTTGATTACCCTTGGGATGATATGCACCACCGTGCATACTTCCTACCACGACATTCACATGACTAGTATGCTATGGAATTCAAAAACTTCATCCACGGTGAAGTCGACTGGTTTCGAAATCCCATACCTACCCTAGATGCTTTCGAAGAAGGGAACATGGCCAACATCTCTCCTACTATCAAAATCAACATTTCAGATAAACCAGGGGTCAAATAAAATATTACCTTGGGGGCATAGTGAACCCCAAAAGAAATTGAAGCTTATACCAAGCTCTTCAAATAATTCCGTGATGTTTTCGCCTGGTCCTATTTTGAGATGCCCAGACTTGATCCCACCATTGTTGAACACCATATTGACACATGGCCCGATGCCACTCCTGTTCGACAGAATTTGAGACCCATCCACCTTTATCGACGTGAGGCCATAAAAGCCGAAATCGAAAAGCTAAAGCAGGGTGATTTCATCTATCCCATTGAGTATACCACATGGGTATCCAACCCGGTTCTTGTTCTCAAGAAGCAAGGCACCATTCATGTCTGCATGGATTTTCGCAACCTGAACAAATCTTGTCCCAAAGACAACTTTCCCACACCCTTTATTGACCAGATCATTGATGACTGTGCGAGGCATGATATTCTATCCTTTATTGATGGATTCTCCGGGTACAACCATATCAGTATTCGTCGTGTCGATTAGTGAAAGACAACATTCATTAGTCTGTGGGGAACCTTTGCATATCGAGTCATGCCATTTGGCTTAAAAAATGCTAGAGCCACATTTCAGCAGGCCATGTTGTACTGCTTTCATGACTTGGTGCACCTTATCCTTGCTTACCTTGACGATCTCACCGCTCATTCAAGGTCTCGGGCGCAACATATTCATGATTTGTGCACCATTTTTCTCCAATGTCGCAAGTATAACATTCATCTTAATCCATTGAAATGTGTCTTTTGTGTTCCTGTCGGTCTTCTGTAAGGCTTCATTGTATCAAAAGACAATATCACCCTTGACCCCTTGAAAGTTCAAGCCATTCTTGAACTGCCACCTCCCCATACCTTGCGCCAGTTACAAAGCCTTCAAGGAAAAGCCAACTTCCTTCACAGGTTTGTGCCTAACTTTGCGACCACCGCGCATGGGTTTCTTAGACTCCTTCACTCCACCATTCCACTTATTTGGGATGACCATGCTCAACAATATTTTGATGCCCTGAAGCATGCTCTCACTTCCGCACCCTTGATCAATCCCCCCGACTTCACCAAGGACTTCATCTTATACATGTCAGCTTCCGCCCATTCGGTCACTGGGGTCCTTATTCAAGAAGATGAGGATCAGCATGAGCATGTTATCTATTATGTCAGTAATAACTTAGTAGGTCCCCCTGTGAACTACTCCCATGAAGAGAAGATGGCATTGGCTGTCGTGTTTTCTGTCCAAATCTCTGTCACTATATCCTCATGCATACCACCAGGGTCGTAACAAACTCCAAACCCATGACCTTCCTATTGAGTCGATGGATCATCATTGGGAAGTATGCATGTTGGATCATCATCCTCTAGGAATTATATCTCAAGTTTGTTATGCTTAAGAGTAAGAAAGGTTTGGCCCTCATCGAACTTATTTATGAATTACCCATTGGTGCACATGATTGGCTAGTTAACGATGAGCTCCCGGATGAACACTTGTTTGTCATCACTTACGATGATCCTTGGTACGAAGATATTATCAAATATTTTCGAACCCAAAAGTTAGCTCCCCATATTACCCATGATGATCGGTGATGGATTCGATACCAGTCCCCTCGCTACCTCCTCATTGGTGACGACCTTTATCATCACGGTGTGGATTCTATCCTCCATTGTTGTCTCAACCATCCTGAAGTAGAGCAAGTGCTAAATGCCTCTCACAGTGGCGCTTGTGGTGGTCACCTCTTCATTATGGCCACTACCCAGAAAGTCATGCACGTTGGTTAATTTTGGCCTTCTCTCTTCAGTGACTGCATTGAGGCAGTCAAACACTGCCCCAATTGTCAAAATTTTTCCCCAAAGGCAAGAGCCCCACCGACTCCCCTCCATCCCATCATTGCTGCTAGTCCTTTTTGTAAATGGGCCATTGACTTTATGGAGTGTCGACCATCATTTGTTAATAACCATAAGTATGTTATCGTGGCGGTTGATTATTTTACCAAATGAGCTAAGGCCATGCCAATGTTCAATAACACAACGGCTACTGCAACCCTTTTCTTCTTTAACCATGTTATCACTCGATTTGGGGTTCCGAAACAATTGGTCTCTGAACATGGCTAATATTTTGAAGATGAGGTATGGCTTGAACTATCCTCACTGTTGGGCTTTCAGCACCAATATTCATTGTCTTATTACCCCCAAGGTAATGGAAAAGTTGAAGCAGTCAATAAGATTCTCAAGATGTTGCTTTAGTGGATGGGGAATAAGCATAAGACCAACTGGCACCTTATGCTCTTCCTAGCTTTGTGGGCCTATAGAACTTCTGTTAAAACAACCACTAGGTTTACTCATTTACACCTTGTCTTTAGCAAGGAGGCAGTATTACCAATTGAGTATGAGATCCCTTCCCTCCACCTAGCTATCGAACTTCTTCCTGACATCCAACCATTAGAACAAAGACTTGTCATTCTTGAACACGCCTCTGAAGACCATCATGTTGCTTTGTAAACCATCAAAGCGGCCAAAAAGCGCATCAAAGCTCAATATGGCTGAAAAGTCAACCCTTGTGCCTTTCATGAGGGTGATCTTGTTCTGGTATATGACCAAGCCCATGATATCCTCGAGCATTGGAAGTTCAAATCATTATGGCTAGGACCTTACATCATTCGTAAGGACTTAGGTAAGGGGGCATATCTCCTAGAGGATTTCGAAGGCCAACTTCTTCCCAATCCTTGTAATGCACTCTACCTCAAGAAATTTTACCCATAGCATGTCCCATTGATTTGCGTGTATTTATTTCTATCACGCATTTAGGTAGGTTGCATCACTTCATTCAATGATTTGAAACTTCACTAGGAATCCTTTTTTCTAAGAAAGGTCACTTCGTCGCCTCTCAAAATCAAATTTCATTATAAAGCGACACTTTTACTTTGAGGTCCACCTCCTCTTAATACTTGTTGTACCATATGTTGATTTTCGTCATGAGTATCCATCATTTACTCATGTTTTCATGGTCCCCACTAGGCCTATTCTGTGTGGCAGCGTCATTGAGTCACCCTTGTTCAGAGCATCTGCGATGAGTAACCTTTGCATTCTTGGAGTCGATTTCATGTCCCATCATATCATGTCACAGTATTCCATCCATATTTGCATACCATTCATCCTTTGTTGCCCATTTTGGCCTCCAGTCATACTGTCCCCATCCCTTCCGAAGTTGAGTCAGTTGCTGCCCGGTCAACCATGCAATTTATGCTCTGACAAGGGTAGTCATCTATTTGTCCATTAGTCCCATTTTTTCCCATTATCCTTGGTGTCAGTCCATCAGTCACATCACTATTTTCACTCGTGCTTTAGTTGAGAATCCTCATTGCCTCAACTATTGTGGGCCCTATTCTGTCGACATCAACTCATTTATTCCAGAATAACGACCTAGAGGGTGGTGTATCTCGATTCCAGCTTCCATTCTTATTTGACACCTTGGATCGAGCATAGGGTCCCATTATTTCCCTTTGACTTGATCGTTTCATGTTCGTGATCCATACACTTGATGGTCTAGTGATGCAACAGATTGTACCAGTGATTCCCAGGTGTGTGTGAGATGTTTCAGACCTCATGAGGGGGTGGCCCTTCAGGTAGCCCCCCACATGCTCGAATGCATACCTACTATGCTACAACCTTAGATGCAGTTCCACAAAGTTGATGGGTTCGGTTCCTGTTGATTGCAGTGTTCATAGCATGCACATCTCCTCTAGATGATCCATTCAGTTTTGTAGAGTGTTATATACCTAGGGGGGTAATATGGGGTACCGAGGGAGGTACCCAAAGTAATAATGTAATAATGGGATGGGCCATAGTAATAAATAAGGTGGTTAACCCATGTTATATAAGGGACCACAAGTAGTTAATAATAATGTAAGGGGCCCATGGTATTAGTTGATGGTATGAGGAAACCATGGTAATGATGCATGGTATTGTATGTATGAGGCTTATATAGAGGCTAGAGACTCCACATGGAGGGATATGAAGAGAAGTATTCTTGTATGAACAAGCATATGG
>APFE030508154.1:43841-101195 GCA_000404065.3 Pinus taeda | reverse complement strand
TAGTTGATGGTATGAGGAAACCATGGTAATGATACATGGTATTGTATGTATGAGGCCTATATAGAGGCTAGAGACTCCACATGGAGAGGACATGAAGAGAAATAGTCTTGTATGAACAAGCACATGGCTTGTGGAGTGTTCTCCTTCCTTAAGGAGTGATTGTATGGTGTTGCCCTACCATAAGGGTTTGATAATAAAGAAGCATTTCTATTTCCGGGTTATTTGCATTATCTTATCTTTTCATATCAGATCTATAATATTTCTGGGTTAGAGCTACAACAAGTGGTATCAGAGCACTTTCTTGGGCACAAAAGTGGAATTTTTTTTTATACTTTTTGCAGGATTTCAAGGGCGGCGAGTTTGCAGATCAGATCTATACGTTTTGGTTCAAGATCTGAAAAATCTGATCGCAGATCTGTATTCCTTGTGAAAAAATAGCTGATTTCAAAAAAAAAATCGGTCGAATCGGAGTCCGGATGAAGGAGATATCGCTGATCTAAAAATCAGTGGGGTTGCAGCTAATTTTTCCGGGCAGCGCGTTTGCGGCGCAGATCTAGACGTCCTGGTGCAAGATTTGCAAGATCTAATTGCAGATCTGGAATCTTTGTGAATAAACACCCAATTTCAAAAAAACAATAAGGCGAATCGGAGTCCGGATGAGGGAGATATCGCTGATTTAAAATCAACACTTTTTTAAGAAATTTTGGGTGACGGCGAGAGAGTAGCAGCGCAGAACTGGAATTCTAGTGCCTAGATCAGGATTTCTATCACACGTGTAGATGCAGAATGGTTGTTACATTTCCAAAAACAGGTTATAATAGAGATTCTGAGCAATATTGACGAAACTGTGACGTTCTTAAATTTTCGCCAAGTCAGTGGATTTTTTCAAACCTTCATGGCTTATAGCAATGAATTTTTTACAGGAAAAGATGATGGTCTGACTATTGAAGAATACATAAAGGGGCTAAAGCTTATATGTGGGAGATATTGGAGGGATTTAGTGTGGTTTAATTTAAAAGATGAGGCTGCCAAATGGTGGTACTCACTTGACAAAACGTAGTTGACCAAACTTTCAGATGCAAAGTTTGAAAAAGTCCTTTTGGACAAATGGTCTCGGGCTAGAAAAAAGGAGAAGAAGACACATAAGGGGTTAATTTCTACGGGTATCTCCTTACTGCAGGTTCATGGATTGATTCAGAAAGAGAATATCATTGTTTCTATAAATCCTAGTTGCAAGCATAATTTCATCAATGTTAATTTGGCAAAAAAATTGCAAGTTCCAACAAAAAACATTGAAAATATACAAGTTGATGATGAGAATGTTCAAATGTACAAGGATTTGAAGATTTCAATGGATAAGTATGTGTTGCATAGTGCTTTTTATGCTTCAGATATGGATAACATAGATGTTGTTTTGGGATACCCTTGAATGGAATCAGTAGGTACTATCAATATTAATGTACAGAAGAAATTCCTGAAGCTCTGTTATAAAAAAAAGAAAATTACATTACAGGATATTTCCATTAATAAACAGATAGAGTCCAAGGAGGCTGAAGCAGAAGATGTTCCAGAGTCTGACATATCAGATGATGAGCAGTTGATGGTTGACAATCAGACACAAACAGAGGCGGAAGCAGACAAGGTTACAGGTGCTGATACATCAGAGCAGGACTCAGTGGTTGAAGTCATATTGGAAAAGAAGACACCACAACAGGCACCTCAGCAGGGTGAAGTAAAGAAGAAGACACCGTGGGTTAAAACTTCAACATATCGTCACCCACATCACCCCGCAAGACAACCATCAAGATGGAAACCAGTTAGTCACAAGGACAACAACCCCCACAAGATGGATACAAAGGAGAGACGATCCACCTACTACACATCAACACAGAAGAGCAGCCACGGTCAACTTCCATCTCAAGCGAGCGAGGCACCAGCGAGATCGAGGGTTCACCTTTCTCTTGGATGGCTAGATGCACGTGCATGGTATCAGTGGACTACTCTTTTGAGTAGATCTTATTATTTGTGTTTTTCCCATGTTTCGGGGATGAAACATGCTAGGGGGGTGGAATGTTATATACCTAGGGGGGTAATATGGGGTATCGAGGGAGGTACCCAAGGTAATAATGTAATAATGGGATGGGCCATAGTAATAAATAAGGTGGTTAACCCATATCATGTAAGGGACCACAAGTAGTTTAATAATGTAAGGGGCCCATGGTATTAGTTGATGGTATGAGGAAACCATGGTAATGATGCATGGTATTGTATGTATGAGGCTATATAGAGGCTAGAGACTCCACATGGAGAGATATGAAGAGAAGTATTCTTGTATGAACAGGCATATGGCTTGTGGAGTGTTCTCCTTCCTTAAAGAGTGAATGTATGGTGTTGCCCTACCTTAAGGGTTTGATAATAAAGAATCATTTCATATTATTTCTGGGTTTATTTGCATTGTCTTATATTTTCATATCAGATCTATAATATTCTTGGGTTAGATCTACAACATAGAGCCCTTCCTTCTTTAGCGGGGCTTCTCTGGTTGTTCTACCCTCCCTCCCACCCATTTTTTGAGGGAAGGGATTTGTATCTCACGTACTTAGATATTATCGTATTCAGTCCTGGCTCATGTTTTTTTGGGTACATTATGTATATGGGACACATCATATTATTTTCTAGCTCTGTTATGTGAGCATGTCATGCACCATTTAGCATGTACTTCATTGCTCAGTTTTATATTTTTGGGCGAGCCATTATTTTGGTACTAAGTTACCTCGACGGGTATGGGTATGCCTTCCCCGCCTCAGTGAGGTCGAACACCACAACATAAAAGGAGACTTGCATTAGTCTCGCCCCCTCTGTCCCTATCCTCTTTCAATTTAGCTTCATTGGTCTCTCTCTCCCTCTATGCCTCCCCCGTGTTGTCTAGTGATTATGTATTTACAACGTACTTCGGTCACACATTTTTCTCCTAACACTCGTATGTTGGGGGACAATCTGTTATCACCAAAAAATTGATCATCTAGCCTAATTTACTAGATGGATCGTAGTACACCATGCAAAACCAATTTTACCATAATAAAATTGCTTTCACTGTGAGAAGTTACCTAATAAACCACCTTTATTAAGCAATTTATAGTTAAACCAATGAAAAATAATTAAATAAATCACTATTTATTTGATTTTCTTCTAGGAATAATTAATTAAACCATTGTTTTATTATTATTCCTTGTCAAATTTGACACAATCATGAAAAATAAAGAGATAAATCATTATTTATCTTATTTTTCTCTAAGAATAATTAATTAATCACTAATTAACTATTATTCTTTGTTAAATTTGACTAAATCCTTTAGGAATAATTAAATAAATCCTTATTTGTTTATTATTCCTTAGCTAATTCCTTGAGATGATAAATAAATCATTTATTTATTTATTATTTCTAAATAAAAGTTTAAATACTTTTTCTCTCCTAAACAAATATAATAAAATATTCCAAGTGGTTATTCCAACAATGGAATCAATAATATTTTATTATTGCTCATTATTCGAGGATAACTTAATATTTTGTTATAAATCGAAGGGTTTTCCATTCATTATTCACTTTCGATTTTTTTCATTGTTGCACTCATTGTTGTAACTTTGATTATTTTCATTTTCTCACACCATATTTTTGCTCGGTTTATGCATTATAGAGGAGAGAGAATCTACACAAGCTAAAGACATTTGAGGATAGCCAAGAGCCCCATCCCATAGAGGGGGGCTAGTAACATTTATCTGTTCTCTTCATAGGTTTTATAATAAAATTATTCTTTACATATCTGGTTTCCATTTGATGATTGGAGTTATTACTCTTTCTTTTTTCTGTTTAACTATGATTGTGGCATAGATCCAGATTTTGGCAGGTTTTGTTTTTATCAGTTGCTGCAGATCTACAATGTTTAGCAACCATTTATATTGCTGAGATTGTTTGTCATCGACAACCTTTAGTGGGTTATTTTCGTACATCATTGAGAAGAAAAAACTACAACAGAGGGTTTCAAGGGCTCAAGATTGAGGCTTAAAGTTGGCTAATCCGCAGTTCAGGAGGCACAAAGGCCAAGTGATTGTGTAGTTCAAGAGCTCAAGGTCGAGGCTTGATGCTTGAGACTGCACAATGTGTAAAGAAGGCTGGTTGGAAGTAAGGATTGCACAATTTTGGAGCTCAAGGGTTGGGAATGAGCAAGGAGATCATGCAATGCACAGTTCTAGAAGGCAGAAACTGCACATTGCACAGTGCCAAGAGGCAAGGCTGCTGCTTGCGGGTTGAGAATGTGCAATGTTCAGTTTAGTCTGGTTAAAGGAGGTTGAGTGGTCCAGTCGGAGAGTTTTCCCAATTTGACTAAGTGTCAGATTAGTGAGAGGAAGATAAGAAAAATCATAACTTTGAGCATGACCACACAATTATATCACTTGACAACACAACATGAAACACGCAGAACACATCAACAACATCCTTTCCTTAATACAAAAACTTTCCGACCATCTACATCAAGTGCAATACCAAAGATACACTTTATGATGACCATGATACACTTGTGCGATAATGCTTGAAACCTTGGAACCACTAAAACTAGATTTCGTGCATTGTGTGACATTCCACATGCTAAAAGACGACATTTACTATATGAAGGGAAAAGTGTGAATGACACTTTCGATACACGAATGGCAGTGAAAAGACACAAGCCAAAACGAAGATAACATGAAAAAGGGACTAATTAAAGTTAAAGTAAGTGAAGGCGATAGTCAAAAGCATGAAAACAACACTCATGAAATCCAAGGTGCGTAAAAGAAACAATTTGAAAAACTCACCAAAATATAAGTACAAATGCAACCAAAAGTGGAAGGATGTTAATGAAAGCACACACTCACTGTCGACATGGGTCAATTATTACACATGCACTGTCTTGATGGATTGTGTTATGCTTGTTCAATCTTGCATAAAGAATGCGCTCATGAAATTGTTGCGGGTTGAGCATGTGTGAGCAGGTGACTTCGACACTTACAATTCAAAAGGGAGCTCAAGAACTTAACAAAACATCAACCAATCAAGATGTGACTATGGAACGACTGATTGTAATATCCATAATAGGCTCCAAAATTTAAGTGTAAGAAAATTTTTGGAGGGTGTTTGTTGCAGCAACAACAATAGCCTTGACATGCTTTCCAAATGTGCGCCCTTTGCATACCTGCTATTGCTCAATGTTGAACTTTGGAAGACCTGTGTCTATTTGTCTCCAAATAGGCAACACCTTGTGATGCAAGTGCCCCATTCTCTTTTGTCACATGTAATGCCCCACTTAATCTTATCATGCAAATTTTATTAATGTTCACATTACTTGAAATATTGAGAAATATTGGTGAATACCGTCATTTGAGAAAACCGTAAATTTTATTTACAGAGGTAAAATTTATTATTGCTATTAATCAAATTTCCAACTTGTCTTCTCAAAATTAATCTTGGATAGGATATAGTCTCATACCATTATTCCAATTTAAATATTCATTTCACATTCCCAAATGTACTTTCACATTTACTTGGGAGAAGACATGGTCATCTCCAACTAATTACCAATATATATATTCATCTCACATTCCCAAATGTGCTCTCAGATTTACTTGGGAGAAGACATGGTCCTTTCCAATTAATTAGCCAATTTTATATTCATATATCACATTCCCAAATGTACTCTCACATTTACTTGGGAGAAAACATGGTCTTCTTCAACTAATTACCAATATATATATTCATCTCACATTCCTAAATGTACTCTCAGATTTACTTGGGAGAAGACATGGTCATCTCCCATTAATTTCTCAAATTTATATTCATATCACATTTCCAAATGTACTTTCAGATTTACTTGGGAGACGTGAAGTCAACTGTAAGGATGAATGAGAAGTTAATGAAATTAATGAGAGGTGGTTGAGGGGGAGAAGAGAGGAGAGGCATAAAAGGGGAATGCTAGGTCTTGCTTTTGGTTTTGAGTTGTCTGTGATTTTAGTTGAGAGTGATTTTGGAGACCGAGGGAACTTGTGGAGGTTTCTTGGGTTAGTTGAGAGGAGGGAAATATTTTTTATCTTGGTCTTGGCCACACACACTACATCTGGTTGGACTTGGGCTCAGAGGGCTAGGGAACCTGTGGAGGGTTCCTGGGCTATGAATTATTTTCTAGTTGGTTGGGAGGTAAATCCAGTTGGGTTAGTCAAGAGGAACGTTTTATCAGGAGCAACAGCTCAATGGCATCTCCATTGAGCCATCGGTACAGGTATTCATATCTATGCATAGATTACTCATGTAAGTTACTGAAATGAAATGTTCACTATTAAAGTTGTAGGGATTAGAATGTAAATGGAAAATTATCATTGTTTAAATGTCTTGTAAAAAAGTAATTTATTACCTCTTATTGCATTTAATTCCCAGAGAATATAGATTTGGTAGAAGACCCTAGGATGGGGCCTTACACGTGGTATTAGAGCTAAGGTTCAAAATCTGGACCCAAATCCCACTAAACCCCAAATTCCGTTATAAAGAGCTTGTAACCCTCATAATGGGCTTGGTCTGATTCTTGTTCAAATCTGTCTGTTGCTGTTCATTGTCTCGAAATAATTTATATTCAGGACTTACTGGAGGTCTCCAAGGAACATAACTGGTAACTATATGACTTGAGTCACTCATCTTATGGATCTGGCAATCCCTGCTAGCCTGAATTTGTACATTCCCTTTCAATCTCTCCCTCTCTGGTTGTTTCTTGCTTGCCACAAGGGTTGTTGTCTGTTCGCAGGTTACTTTGGTGACCAAATTCTTTATTTTATGGGGTCTTTCTACTATACATTGTTTTTCATCATCATAGTCATCATTCTCAATCTTTTCAACAACATGAGGATCCACATCAATTTCAGAAAATAGTGTCATTAATGATTATAATTCATAAATAGTAACCAATAAAACAAGTGCCTTGGGGATTGAAAGTTGAAATAACATTATTTTAGACATAAAATAAAGCATTTATTATGAAATGCATATATATATATATATATATATATTATATATATATATATATATATATATTCTTCTCAAGAACAAAAAAAAAATAGTATAGATCTCTCAAAAGCCCCAGATGAGAACATGCAACAAATATTTTTAGATTCATGTGAGAACACACACACAATGCTTTAGAAACTCAACGACTCACATGGCTAGCGGTGCATCTCAAATGGAATGTGTTGTCTCATTCCCATATCACATGAAATATCTTCACATGCCAAACTGCTATTCAAAGGATATCTGTTGTCATGAGAATCAATAAAGGGCATACCCTGTCATGAGTGCACAGGCAGGCAATGGCAATGGAAATGTCAATTGCATTGAGACTTGTTCCTGTGCACTCGTGAACATATGAATCATCAAAACAATATTTTGCTCATATAACTCTATGGAATGTCCTCGTTACTTTGTATGCAAACTGTGGGATAATAAATAATGTTTTGAAACTGTTTGACATCATGCCTAAAAGGGATGAATCCTCATGAAATGCAATAGTTGGGGGATGCTCCCATAATGGGCTTGCCGAAGAGGCATTGAAGTTCTTTAGTCAAATGCTACGTGCTAGCTTCAAGCCAAGTAAAATAACCTTCATAGTTGTCCTCTGCGCAATAGAATGAGCCCCAATAGAGTAACATTGAATATCTTAGCCCTAACTTTGGCAGAGACCTCATTAATAGCCAATATTTGAAAGAACTATACAAACCCTAAAAAGACCTTCAAAGTTTAGGGAGCTTCAAAGGGAGCATCTGCTATCATGGCCCAAAGGCAAAAAAAAAAAAACAAAAAAAAACAAAAAAACAAAAACTCAGAACAAGAGATCCACATTCATCAAGAAAAGGTCCATGACAGTGAATGGCCTCCCAGAGTAGTGACCTGAAGTTGTCATGAACAATTTTCCAACAACTCTTCGCAAAGGGGTGCTACCAATGAATGTGTCTCCAATCTCATACATTATGGACATTTGTCATCCACTAGACTAGTCTTGTCGATCAAGACTATGGTAGTATTTAAATAATATGTTAAATCCTAATTTGACCCACCTAATAGGCCTAGGATCCTATAGAGACTCAATATAATGATATTATTCCTTTCAAGTATAACAAATCACAATTCATGCTCATATCATTACAAGACATGATACAATATTTTACTTTTAGAAAATAAAACAACACATATCTTGTAATGGCTTCTTCATGTGTTCATTCCGAATTAACAATGATGTGCAGGCAATAGTCAAAGAGTGGAACTTTTATATTCACTGAGGTATTAAAGAAATTATATGCATTAAACTTATACTAGCGCCTTCTAGTGGAATTGATAGTGCACTAATCCGTTGCTTGCTAATATTTTGGTTTTGGTACCACCTTATAGCATATCCGGATTCAAATTCTATTTTCTATGGTGGACAGTTGAATCTGTTGCAACTCTAATTGTTATTGAGGGGTTGCACAAGGTTGTCACATGAGCATCTGTGATGCCCATTTTGACCTAGATAGCTAGCCATACAAAGGTTCTATTTTGCAGTTCCATGTTATTATTTATGAACATTATGTAATATTGATGCATTTGGTTGGACACGTGAAAATACTGATAGATTTGATATTGATGAAGGAAATGGTTGATGTATGGCCTAAATGTATGACTCACTTAGTGGTGAATTATCTAGTGCATGACTTATCAGAATTATTTTGTTTCATATATGGCTCAAGAGGATATGATTTGTTTAAATGAATGACTTAGTGAAATTATGATGAACTGCAAGATTGACACATGGATACTAGACTTAATAACATGATGATTATATATCTTGTTGTTATATAAATGCATGAATGAGAGCTAACCCACAGGGGGAAAGAACTATATGATAGCCGAGATCTACTCTTCCATTGAGGGAAAGTCGAGACATATCTAGAGGAAAGTATAATGTACATTGTTCTATTACATTGATATCTACTTGATATGCACTCATATGACATGAGTAAAATGCAAATGACAGGTGGAAAGACGACCTGACTTGATTATTCGATGACAAGTCCAACTAGCTCTGTAGTGTGGTCCGTATTAGGGCATTGACCCTAGATGTAAGGGGGGATGGAGGCATTTTCCACTGTGTATCCTCTGAAACTTGGAATCATGGGAGGGCAGTGGTGGACACGCTCCCCTAGACATGTGATGACAATTTCCAGTTGCCTGCTGGGGAAGTTAGGTCGATGTAGTCGACGCTTCCACCATGTTAGTTTTATCAGTGGTTAGTATGGCCGATGCCACTGGATAAAGCAACAGAGGACAGATAGGGTGGGAACAAAAGTAGGTCATGATGGATAGGATGATATAAATCAGTTGGATACTCTTGGGGGCAATTAATGTCATTGTTTGACTTATCAATTTTACTACTACAACTCTCTCTATTTTGTTATGCCTTCGAACTCCTTGTATCTTTTCACTCTAACTTTGGGCGAAGTTTTCTGAAGGAGGGGTGTATGTAATGCCCCACTTAATCTTATCATGCAAATTTTATTAATGTTCACATTACTTGAAATATTGAGAAATATTGGTGAATACCTTCATTTGAGAAAACTGTAAATTTTATTTACAGAGGTAAAATTTATTATTGCTATTAATCAAATTTCCAACTTGTCTTCTCAAAATTAATCTTGGATATGATATAGTCTGCTACCATTATTCCAATTTAAATATTCATCTCACATTTCCAAATGTACTCTCACATTTACTTGGGAGAAGACGTGGTCCTCTCCAACTAATTACCAATATATATATTCATCTCACATTCCCAAATGTAATCTCAGATTTACTTGGGAGAAGACATGGTCCTCTCCAATTGATTACTCAATTTTATATTCATATCTCACATTCCCAAATGTACTCACATTTACTTGGAAGAAGACATGGTCCTCTCCAACTAATTACCAATATATATATTCATCTCACATTCCCAAATGTACTCTCAGATTTACTTGGGAGAAGACATGGTCCTCTCCCATGAATTTCCCAATTTTATATTCATATCACATTTCCAAATGTACTTTCAGATTTACTTGAGAGAATAGAAGTCAACTGTAAGGATGAATGAGAAGTTAATGAAATTAATGAGAGGTGGTTGAGGGGGAGAAGAGAGGAGAGGCATAAAAGGGGGAGGAGGAAGAGCAAAAGGGGGATGCTAGGTCTTGCTTTTGGTTTTGAGTTGGCTGTGATTTTAGTTGAGAGTGATTTGGAGACCGAGGGAACCTGTGGAGGTTTCTTGGGTTAGTTAAGAGGAGGGAAATATTGTTTATCTTGGTCTTGGACACACACACTACATCTGGTTGGACTTGGGCTTGGAGGTCTAGGGAATCTGTGGAGGTTTCCTGGGCTAGGAATTATTTCCTAGTTGGCTAGGAGGTAAATTCAGTTGGGTTAGTCAAGAGGAGCGTTTCAGCAGGAGCAATAGCTCAAGGGAATCTCCATCGGGCCATCGGTATATGTATTCCTCTATGCATAGATTACTCATGTGGGTTATTGAAATGAAGTGTTCACTATTAAAGTTGTAGGGATTAGAATGTAAATGGAAAATTATCATTGTTTAAATGTCTTGTAAGAAAGTAAATTATTGCCTGTTATTAAATTTACTTCCCAGAGAATATAGATTTGTTAGAAGACCGTAGGATGGGGCCTTACATCACAGCTCACATAAGTTTTGATTGTTGTGAGTTAGGCCGCGAATAGGTTCCCCCTACAACATGTAAATAATACATTCTCTAATCCTTATTCCTGGTTGTATTTGGGTTAGATTAATGTTGCATAATGAAGGTTTTCTATTTTTTGAACTCCATAACATAACCATTATCCTCCATAACTGAAATTGAAAGTAAATTCTCTACGAGATCTTTAGAAAAACAAAACATCATCAAAATTGCAATATTTACTTGACTGGAGTTGGTAGAGAATGAAGCTAACTCTTATGACTAGGTACTTGGTGTCATCACCAAGTTCAAATTGAATCCTTGATTTCTACATGTTAGACTCCGAAACAAATATTGAGCTAGTGTCATATGATGATATGTTGATTGTCTACATACAACACATTCTTTGAAACTACACTGGTAGAAAGAAAAGATACCATTGAGAAATATTTCTCAAACTTGGCAACAAAATCATTTATTTGAGTTTCTATAGACATTACTATTTTCTTTTGTTATTGCTTGCTTTTTCCCCACTTTTAATTTCAACACTATTATTGGTATCAAATTATGACTGTCCATTCCACTTAAAATCCTCTTTTGATTATCATTTTTGACCATTTAACTTTCATATTCCATCTATAATCCTTACAAACTAAATGATATGATGTCATTATCATTATTTTTAGCTTGAAATTAATTTTTGAAATTATCATGTTAAAAATGACATTTATTTATTTATTACAAGAAGTTGTGACTTCCTGTAGATGCTCCATTGTTTGACATGTTGCATAATAGGTGGGAAAATTTGAAGTTGTGGGCATGAAGTAAACGTACACAGATGGTGGACTACATAACCACTTTCGGTTTTGAAGGAAATAAGTGTCCGGTCAACGTTGGTCAAACCTAGCCACTTCAGCAAGATTTCCAGATTTTGTGAAGAAAATAATTTCTATTTTGAGAATTTTTGCATAACTGAAGGAACTGATTCAATTTCAACCTTCTTGGATGTAATTAATAGAATTCTGTTAGGATAATATGGAGGAGGAATAACTTCTTTTGTTATAGAATTCATGATAAATAACCTATGGGAGAAGACTATGTTTTCAGCTAGATTGTGAACATATGAAAGTACAGTTTGTGCATTTTTAATCTTCAGATTTAATACAGACTTCATTATCAAGTTTATGCTTCCAGATCCAATAGTCATACTCTCTTGAATCATTTTTCAGTGTGCTTGTGAAGTGTTGAAGGGCCCTCATCACTACGCTGATACACTCTGTTTTCATGTTTCCTTACTAGTTGCATATTCGGATTTGAAAGTTAGAAGTTATTTTATGTGCTGTAGGAAATGTTATGTTATTAAAGTTATCAATTGAAAAGGACTTGCTTTCATTGTGAAAAGAACCTTGTAAAAGGATTCAACCAATTCTAATCTTGAAAATTGATGCATATGCTTGCTATCATACAATTTCCATATTTGCTTATTGGCTTTGACTTTGAAGATAGTTCTGGTTTGATTTCCAAGTGATTCAGATTGTAATTGTTAAATTCAATTTTTAGTTTGATAAGTGATTATTTTAAAAAGATTCAACTGTTATTGGTTTGCAACATTACTCATCTTTTTCACTATTTGATTTAGTTAGTTATTGAAATTACTTTGGATTGTTATGATTGGGAAATGATTCTATTGAGAAAGATTCTTATAAGGGAATGCTAGGATTTTTAACCAGTCATTAATGCTCTGTTTTGTTACCTAGGCAATCAAAATTGCATAAAATTTGTTTCATCTAGATTGATGCTTGAGTGATTGAGAAGACAATGAAGGACCTCTTGTAAAAGAGCACTGTTAATTCATTTCACTATACTGTCATTAGAACCTTAGATCCTTTTATATCTATATACTTTAGGTGAGCACCTCTAAGTGTACTTTCCCGGGTTGATAAAGGAATTAAGAGCTTAACTTACCTTAGTAAGTAAAGACCAAACATTTTGGCGCCGTTTCCGAGGAGGTGAAACTAAAAAGATTTAAAAAAAAATCTAAAAAAAACTTAAAATCAATAGAACAAAGAAAACATAGATTTAAATTTAAATTTCAATCATGTTTATTTATGTATAGATTTAGGGATGATAAAGGAAGATTCACAAAAACCCCCCAACCAACAACTAACCCACCATTAGGAGTAGAACCATTAGAAAGGATTGAGTACACAACACCAACTGGAAAAGTTATTGTGGAAAAACTTGAGGAAAAACAAAGATCAGGCCAAAGACTTACTCTCATTGAAAGGCAAATCCTACTAGCTCATGAGGCAAAGAAAAGATATATACTTGAGACTTCTATAGTAGGGAAATTAAAAGAGAGCAGTACAAAAATCCAATAGCCTATCTTTGATCAAATATTCCCCCAAAAACTAAAACAAGAAAAAGAGATAGAAACCTTAGACAAATCACAAATTACAATTGCTGAAGACAAAGGATCTAGAGGACCTAAACCTAAACAACTAAGAGAGTATGAGAGGCAAATGGAAGAAAGGAGAAGAAAAAGGGAGAATGAAGAAAAATAAGGAAATGATAATCTGTTTAGAGGAAATCCAAATCCACCAGAAACAGAGGAATCCACATTTAAATTTCCAATTCAAGATAGAGGAGAGTATATGGATGAGGAAATTAAAATGAAAAATATACCACCATCTATATTATGGCATCCGAAGAACCATACTCACTTTTATTCGAATTTGACATAGTATGTCGAACCTATGGATATACCGATGATGCACATAGACTTCGACTTTTTCCTGCTACCTTAAAAGCAGCAACACTTAGGTGGTTCATGGGATTAGGTGAACATTCAGTCAGTGATTGGGATGACACGAGAAAAATATTTTTGAAGAAGTATCAACCTTATTGTCGATCAAAAGATTCTAAAGATGACATCTTTAGAATGAATCAACAAGAAGACGAGACCTTAGAGGAATATTTGGAAAGATTCTCATATAATCTACAAAAATCAAAACATAGAACCATGTCTGTTGATCTTATTCGAACAATATTTCTTAAAGGCATCCGGGATGAGTATCTAGATGACCTCAATCTCATGGGTAAAGGGGACATTTCTAATTTACCTTTTGAGGAGATTTCTGACTTGTGTCAAAAGTACTCTAGAAGTAGGGAAAGAAATGGAAAAAGAGCCATGACATCAAAGATCACAAAATCTGCTACAGGAAATATTACTAGAGATGAACTAGGCAATCTATTTGAAGATTTCAAAACAGATCTTCTAAGTACTTTGGGGAACCAAATAGACACTTTAAAAACAAAGAAAAGAAAAGATGAACAAGAACAAGAGTTATCTATATTCTGTCCCAAATGTAGACAAAAACATGATTTGAAAGAATGTCCTTTAGATAATGTGCAGATTTGTGGGTTTTGTATAGAAAATCTTGATACTAAGGATTGCACAAAGATGAAAATTTTGCAGAATTACAATTTGGAAGCCAATGCAAAAATGGAGAAAATGTATTTCATGGGATCTAGAAGGCCATGGCAGCCAAGACCTCCAGGTATGTATCAAAATCCAAATTCAGCAAATTATAACATGCATGTTCAAAATTCTTGGAATGTTCCTATGCCTTGGCAAAATTGGTTTAATCAATAACAACAAACATACCCACAACAAGGATGGAAATGATATTCTTTTCCTGATTAATTTACTCAACAACAACCTCAGTAATATCAACAACCATTTGCTTAGCTATATCCCCAATACTATCAGTCACAATACTCTCAGCTATATCCACAACAATACCCTTAGTAACCAGTAGCTTATCAACAACAGAATCCTCAACAAACTTTTCCTGCTCCTCCACAAATAAATTCACCACAACTACAACTACCATCCAAGCAACCTCCTAGACCCACACAGCTACCAGCTCAACCCATAGCTAACCCAAACAACTGAATAGATAGACCAAATTACAACATAGATGAGGGACCATTGTACCCAACTCTGCCACTGCAAAACCTTGAACTAAGGTCAGGTCAAACTTTGCGAAAACAACCTCCACCTATTCAAACACAGTCACAAAAAGAGAATTAAAATGATGAACAAGAAAACCAACCACGTAGCAAACAAATTGGCCCAACACAAAACAATCTATAATAGGGTCAACAAATTAAAACACTACAACCATCTCCATTTCCGGAACGATTACTTCAACCAAAATTACCCGCACTATTGCCACAATTTGATGTTCTTGACGAATTGAGAAATATGTATGTCAAAATGCCATTACTCCAGGCAATCTAGGATATTCCGATTTATACCAAAGCCATTAAAGAGCTCTGTCTCAAAAAGCCTGCAAAGAAAAGATTTGATCCACAAACAATACATGTCATTGGCAATTTAGCTGGCTTGATGTCAAATGTCATTTCCATGGAAAAATATGTTGACCCAAGCATACTTAGAGTCACAGCAATTATCAACAAAATTTCAATTAAAAACACTGATTGATTTAGGAGTTGCAATAAATGTTATGCCATTGGATACAACGAAAACTTTGTAGCTGACAAATTTACAGTCAACCCCAATTGTTTTGGAATTAGTAGATCGCTCTAAAGTCATTCCTGAGGGGGTACTGGAAGTTATAATTGTTTCACCAGACTCTTGGGTGTATCCAATTGATTTCTTAGTACTCTAGCCAAAATCAAACTTAGGAGGACATCCACTCATACCTGGCAGACCATAGTTGGCAATTGCTGATGCATTCATTGGATGTAGATCTGGTAACATGATCATTTCTAGAGGCACAGAGAGAAAACAACTTACCTTGTACCCATCAACAAAAGCCCCAATAGTAACACAAAACTTATGGCTTGATGACAAGTACAATGATCAAGAAGAAATATACTCTGTTTTAAGCATCAATCAAATGTATGATATTGAGGAGAACAATAATGAAGATTTAGTGGAAATGTTTATCTCCCGACCTGATGTTTCAGAAGAATTGAGAAATGAACAATACACTGCAACAGATCACATGTTGGCACAAAGCTTTCAAGAAACTTGTACAATGTACTCTCTGAAAGCAATATTTGAGGAAATATTTCCAATCGACTCCATTACAAACACACAAAGCAAGACAATAGAAATTAGCCCAGGAAAAACATTGAACATTGAGGCCTTTCTAGAAACATCTCAGGGATGAAAATTGTTTGACTTGCTCACCAAATACCAAAAGGCATTCACTTGGGACTACACTGACGTGCAGGGAATTCACCCACAAACTTGCACTCACCATATTTATACAGACACTAATATTCAACTAGTGAGGCAGCCATAGAGATCGATGAACCCCATGCTCAAAGAGGTTGTAAGAGATGAATTTCAAAAGTTACTAAAAATGAAGTTCATTTATCCCATTTCTGGGAGCCAATGGGTATCTCCGTTAGTAATAGTTCCTAAGAAAAACGGTAAATGGCGAGTCTGTGTTGACTATCGAGAATTGAATAAGGCCACCCTTAAAGACTATTTTCCATTGCCATTAATTGACCAAGTTTTGGATACATTAGCTGGAAAAATGTCATTTTCTTTCTTGATGGTTTTAGTGGCTACAATCAAATTAGCATAGCCTCAGAAGACTAAGATAAAACAACATTTACTTGTCCTTGGGGCATGTATGCTTACAATGTACTACCATTTGGCTTGTGCAATTCTCCAGCAACATTTCAAAGAGAAATATTAGCAATTTTTGCTGATCTGGTCCACGAATGTGTTGAGGTATATATGGATGATTTTTCAGAATATGGTGATTCCTTTGACAATTCTTTGCAAAATCTTGAGAAAGTTTTACAACGATGTATAGAAACCAACTTGTCTTTAAGAAATGAAAAATGTTATATAATGATGAATGAGGGAATAGTCTTAGGACATCATATTTCTCCTCAGGGAATCAAGGTAGACCGAAACAAAATACAAATTATTGTCGAATTTCCAATTCCAACAAATCAAAAAGATGTAAGAAGCTTTCTCGGTTATGCAAGTTATTATAGGAGATTTATTGAAAACTTTAGCAGGATAGCATTGCCTTTGTTTAAACTTCTTGCAAAATATGTAACCTTCAATTGGAATGAGGCTTATCAAAATGCTTTCGAGAAACTCAAAGAGAAACTAAGTACTGCTCTAGTTTTAAGGGGACCCAATTGGACTTTACCTTTTCACATTTCAACTGATGCATCCGACACAGCAGTAGGGGCTTCATTAGGGCAAAAAGAAGATGCTTTAATTTATTCCATTTACTTTATCAATGAAAATTTGACTCCTGCTGAACTCAACTATACAATAACGGAAAAGGAAATGCTTGCAATTATACATGCGGTGAACAAATTTCGTCATTATATAACTGGATATGAAGTCCTCGTTCACACGGACCACTCTGCCATTAGATACTTAATGAACAAACCTATTACTAATGGCAGGATTACAAGATGGTTACTCTCCCTCTAGGAATTTAATCTCACCATATTAGACAGACCAGGGAAAAATAACCAAGTAGCAGATTACTTTTCTAGACTACAAAATTTAGGTGAAGTTGTCCAAGTTGAAGATTCATTTATTGATGAACACTTGTTTGCAATTTTAGTGTTAACTCCATGGTATGCTGATTTAGCTAACTACTTGTCCACAGGAAAAGTACCACCATCTTTCAGTTCAAAGGAGAAGAAAAGGCTGATCAAATAAAGCACAATATATTCATGGGTTAATGTCGATTTGTTTTATACTGGTTATGATATGATCATTAGAATATGCGTTAGAGACGATGAAATTATTGATATACTAACCTCATGCCATGATCAACCTTGTGGTGGCCATTTTGCAGCTAAGAGGACAACACACAAAATTCTTAGCCTTGGCTACTATTGGCCATCAATTTTCAAAGATTCAAAGAAGTATGTAAGAAGTTGTGACAACTGCCAACACATGGGCAGACCAACCACCTCCGATGAGATGCCACTACAACAACAAGTGCATCTAGAGCCATTTGAAAAATGAGCTCTCGACTTTGTTGGACCCATCAATCCACCATCCAAAGGTAAGAAGTACATTCTTGTATGTATCGATTATGTGACTAAATGGGCTGAAGCAAAGACACTTGCAAGGGAAACTAAACAAACAGTAGTCAATTTCCTTTTTGAAGAAATCTTTGTTAGATATGGAGTACCTAGAGAGATAGTAACTGACCAAGGGACTCAATTCACATCAAGACTGGTTCAAGAAATTATTGATAAGTACAAAATCAAGCATAAACGGAGTACACCCTACCATTCACAGGCCAATGGCCAAGTGGAATCTACAAACAAAACACTAGAAGGGATCATGACAAAAATAGTGGCAACAAACAGAAAGGATTGGGTAGACAAGCTCAATGAAGCACTCTAGGCATATAGAATTACTTGGAAAAACATAACAGGGTTTACACCCTATCAACTAGTGTATGGCAAAGAGGTCATGCTGCCAATAGAATTTCAAATACATACATATAAATTGGCTGCAGACTTAGGAATAGATTCCTCTGAAGCCCAACAAGAAAGAATCATGCAATTGAACTAGCTGGACGAGATGAGACAACAGGCAGTGCAAAGGACAACACTGATACAACAACAAAGAAGACAGTGGCATGACAAGTTAATTAATAAGAAGGAATTTCAATTTGGTGACTGGGAATTACTCTTCAACTCAAAATTCAAAGATTACAAAGCAAAATTTACAACCCACTAGATGGGCCCTTATGAAATCATTGAAGTCTTTGAGAATGGATCAGTCAAACTAACTTAAATTGACTAGGAAGGACAAACATATCTAGTGAATGGACACATGCTAAAGATCTATCATAAGCCTGTCAGCAAAGAAGACTGAAAGAAACATGACTTGAGGACAAGTCAAATCATCAGTTGTGGAGAAGAAAGTCTGAACTTGTTCATTCTTTTCTATTTCCCTAAGTTCATCTCCAGCAGAGGAAGAGATTTGTCTTTACATTTTCTAATGGATTCTTAAAAAAAATGATTGTTGTTCAGTATTTTCCAAAAGGATTTGATTTTAAACTCAAAACATATCTCAGAAAGGGACCTGTTATATACAAATTCTCATTCTCAGGCAAGGGACCTATTCTATGCACATTATCAGAATGGGATCTGTTCAGAGGAAGATTTCATCTACAAAGAAGAAGACTGCACCTAAAAGAAGAAAATTGCAAAGAAGAAGACTGAGCCCAAGAAGAGGAATATTGCATCTATAAAGAAGACTGGACTACACCTAAGAAGAAAGAGATTACATTTAAGAGAAAAATGGACGCCATCACAGGTTTGAACTATGCCTGAACATATCAAACAATAAAAGCTAGCCTCCAAACAAACAGATACCAGAGGACTATAAGAATTGTCATTTTAATATTTTTAATATTTTTTATTAATTTTAATTTTTAAATGATGGTTTATTTATTGATTTTAGTTTCTAAATACCCAATTTATCCTATATCGTTCATTCTTATATCATGTAGGAGTCAGTCCTATTCTTCTACCTATATCCTATAACTATAACCTATTTCCTGTTTCTGATCATTAGTCCTATGTTCTATCCTGTATATATTCCTAAAAGCCCGATCCTTAAAACCTACCTTTTCATCGTGTACATACATTTCTAATCAACCTACAGTGATAAGTATCAACAGATCTACCAAAACTAAGCATGCATACTTAAGAACCAATTAAGTCGCCAACTACAGATTGGAAATCATCAATTAGTAGGCTACTGAACCGAATTTTGAAGAAGGGATCAGGGCACGAAGATAAAGGATTTAAAATCTTTATGGTTTTCAACCTAAAGATTTATAAATCTAGAAAATAAAACATATTTGATAGACAAAGGGTGTGTGATCGTAAGTAAGGATTAACGACTAGTTCATCAAATCATCATGACCTGATGCTCTTACGATCTGTAGGCGCCATAATGATCCATATTCCTCATAATTTCAACAAAGGGCTTGCACCATACCCGATTTCATCATTCAAAGACCGCTGCCAGGACTCCGTAGGTCATCATTAAAAATCCTTATGTAAGGCATTGAAGGAATTATCAGTGAAGTATATGCTGCGTGAAGAGATTGAGGATTTGTTGCATAAACAAGTAATGAATGGAGGTCGTAAGAATGAAACCATATTGTTAAAAAGGAAGTAAGTATTATATTAATCACAGAGTATAGGTAGAAGTTCGAACATGTAGAAAACACTGTGAATTAGGGCTATTTACCATTTTGAAGGTTATAAAGCAATCCTCTCTGAGATACGTAAGGGTATAGTGTTACGAGTATGTTGACAATAACAATGTCAACATACAAGTAAAAGGGCCATGACACAGGGGAGACTGTACATAATTGGTTGAAGGGTATTTTGACTTAATTGGCAACGTCCTCCATTAAACAAGAGATATGCATAGTACTCAAGCTCAGATAGTTTCTTGTCGTAACTATGGTGAAATTTGTTTTTACAGCATAAGGGAAATATAGTAATTTTCTACGAACTATGGTAGAATTCTTTTTACAACTGTAAATTCTTCTTACACACAGGGCAACAGGAAGTTAAGATTTTTCTCTCATGGCAAACCGAACAGAGCCACAACAATTTGAACCTACCAAATACCATAAGGACTGCATAAACATTTTTAGGGAAAAACAATGGCTGACATTCTTAGAGAAATTTAATGGGCATAATGTGCTAGCAACAAGGGAGTTTGCCTCCTCATTCAATGGAGAGAGGGCTATTGTAGGAAACTTGTCTTTTAGGGTCTCAGAAGACACAATTTCTCAAGCAATAGGTATAATCCCAGAAGGAGAAAAGTATTTTAAAACCAAGCAGTTCAAAGAGAAAACATGGACACATTTCATATCCAGGACAAGGATATCATCAGTTGACTGGAAATCAGGGATACCAAGGAGTTGGCTCATTCATCCATGGGATGAAATAGTTTATGTTATTCAAAAATTTATAACTTGTGAGGGAAGATACAGCATTGTATTTCTTTATCATATCAAATTGTTAATGAATCTAAGAGGAGACTGCATCATAAGCTTACCATATTTTCTTTTGCAAAGCCTGATTGAAATGTCTAAGACCATACAAAAACAAAGGAAAAATTAGGATAGGAGCCTATACCATTTTGGTTTGGTAAAAATCTTGATTGAATTCAAACTGCAAAAGATAAGTGTGACATGGAAGAAATTCTTGGTGACTAATGAGTTTATGGCAGATGAGGAGCAAGCAAAGCAACAGAATCCACAGGAGGAACAACAGAATTTAAAGGAAGGGAAACAACATGTAGAACTATTGATTGATGTAGATGCTATAGAGGAATACTTTTCAGAGTACAGACTAAGTAACTCTGTTCCATCTAGCAGCAATATCAGAACAAGGAGGATGGTAAGAGAGGAGGTTGAAAGGGCTGAACAGGATAAAATTTTCTCCACTTACAAAGAAAGTCTAGAAAGACTAAGTTAGGTCAGAAAGGGAAAACGGTGGAGGAGGATGATATTCTACAATAGGCACAGTATGAATACATACAAGGATTCGAAAGTAAAGATAAGGAAAAGGAGCAACAAGAATATAAATTCTCATGTAAAAAGAAAAGAAAACTGGAAAGGAAAGTTGAGAAGTTACAACAACAACTTATGGAATTAGAGGTTTTGGAAAGAGTGGTGAAAAGAGAAAATGAAACACTCAAAATACAAAGCAAGAAGTTTGAATATGAGAATGAAAAATTGAAGAAGAAGGTTAAGAAACTCACATATTATAAAATGTAAATTTGTAGGAAAGCCTACAAACTTTACAAGCAAAAGAAAGCAATTAAAACCAAGTATCAAATCCTGAAGACAGAGCATGAAGCCCAAATGAACATCAACGGTTTACTTCAGGCAGTAGAAGCAGAGGTAGAGGCAGAGGTAGAAGTCAAAATTTAACAGGTTAGAACTCATTTGCATGAGGGCATGCAAAATCTTGAGTTTGGGGTAATGTTGGTATCAAATTATGACTGTCCATTCCACTTAAAATCCTCTTTTGATTATCATTTTTGACCATTTAAACTTCATATTCCAGCTATAATCCTTAGAAACTAAATGATATGATGTCATTATCATTATTTTTAGCTTGAAATTAATTTTTGAAATTATTATGTTAAAAATGACATTTTTCAGAGAATTACAAGAAGTTGTGACTTCCTGTAAATGCTCCATTGTTTGACATGTGCCATAGCAAGTGAGCAAATTTGAAGATTGTGGGCATGAAGTAAAATGTACATGGATGGTGGATCACCTATCCACTTTCGCTTTTGAATGAAATAAGTGTCCAGTCAACGCTAGTCAAACCCAGCCACTTCAGCAAGATTTCCAGATTTTGTGAAGAGAATAATTTCTATTTTGAGAATTTTTGCATAAATGAAGGAAGTGATTCAATTTCGTCCTTCTTGGATGTAATTAATAGAATTCTGTTAGGATAATATGGAGGAGGAATAGCTTCTTTTGTTATAGGATTCATGATAAATAACCTATGGGAGAAGACTATGTTTTCAATTAGATTGTGAACATATGAAAGTACAATTTGTTCATTTTTAATCTCCAGATTTAATACATACTTCATTATCAAGTTTATGCTTCCATATCCAATAGTCATACTCTCCTGAATCGTTTTTTTAGTGTGCTTATGAAGTGTTGAAGGGCCCTCATCACTACGCTGGTACACTCTGTTTTCAAGTTTCCTTACTAGTTGCATATTTGGATTTGAAAGTTAGAAGTTATTTTATGTGCTGCAGGAAAGGTTATGTTATTAAAGTTATCAATTGAAAAGGACCTGCATTCGTTGTGAAAAGAACCTTATAAAAGGGTTCAACCAATTCTGATCTTGAAAATTGATACATATGATCGCTGTCATACAATTTCCATATTTGCTTATTGGCTTTGACTTTGAAGATAGTTCTGGTTTGATTTCCAAGTGATTCAGATTGTATTTTTTAAATTCAATTTTCAGTTTGATAAGTGATTCTTGTAAAAATATTCAACTGTTATTGATTTGCAACATTACTCATCTTATTCACTGTTTGATTTAGTTAGTTATTGAAATTACTTTGGATTGTTATGATTGGCAAAGGATTCTATTGAGCAAGATTATTATAAGTGAATGCTAGGGTTTTAACCAGTCATTAATGCTCTGTTTTGCTACCTAGGCAATCAGAATTACATAAAATTTGTTTCATCTAGATTGATGCTTGAGTGATTGAGAAGACAATGAAGGACCTCTTGTAAGATATCACTGTTAATTGAGTGATTGAGAAGACAATGAAGGACCTCTTGTAAGATATCACTGTTAATTTCATTTCATTAGGCTATCATTAGAACCTTAGATCCTTCTAGATCTATATACTTTAGGTGAGCACCTCTAAGTGTACTTTCTCGGGTTGATAAAGGAATTAAGAGCTTAACTTACCGTAGTAAGTAAAGACCAAACAACTATGACGCATAATCCCCTTGCTTAAGGAATTAATGAAGCATTTGATTTTTTTCAAGTCCTTCCTTGATTGTAATGTTGAATACCTAATATTTTTCTTACCCTTGCTAGGTCCTATACCTCATCCCTTATTTGGTTAGTCAAATAAGGTTAGCTTCTTTTCATTACCTCTATTATTGGATTTTGATTCCATCTTAATCTTCTTTTGGATATAATGATCCTACAACCTTTCAAAGTTGGGAAGTTACCATCAACATAAATAATTTTAATAAATAGTTTCCATGAAGTTGGGAATCCATTCAATCCCATGTTCATGAGCTCTACATCTACAATCTCTCTGTAAACACTGCAAGTTGATCATAAATATATAAGACTTTCATAAGGGAATTAGTCTCTAACTCTAATTTGGTCATATCCATGGCTCTAAGTTTTTTTGCCAATGCCACCTTCCTATTTATGTTTTCACTTTGGTAGAGGCCAATCAAGACATTGAAGATCTCCTTTGTAATAATTTTTTGTGTGTGGATATATGAAGAATTGAATGATCTTTATTTTGTGTCTAGGATCATCATCTTGGCCTTCACTTTCTTCTTCTTGTGAGATACCAATGGTTATGGATTTGTAGGGTTTTCCTCAACATATTTGATGATGTTCCAGAGATCATTTTTATCCAACAAGAGTGTAACACAAACTTTTTAAGTGAAGATACTTGAGGCACCATCCAATTTGTCCTTGAATTTGAGGCTCACAAATGCCATCATTGAGATCCACTGCATAAACTTCCAAATTTGAAAATTAGTCATTAAAAAAATTATTGAATTGAATTGGAGGAATTTTAATGATGTCCACAAGACCCAGCGATCTAAGGGACCCAAAACTCCAAACCAAGCAAAACATCACATTCTCAAGTTTCCCTAAAGAACAACCCTTTTTCAATGAATCTTGATCAAGAAATTTGCAGTTTTGTGAAGCCTTGCTTCATCAAGTAGCTCGTTCAAACTATCCACCTTTAGATTACTTTCAAACTAATTACGAATGTCCTCATAAGCTGGACATTCCATGATGAAGTTCCATTTGGTTTCCACTTCTCCTTTCCTACAAAAGATACAAGCATTTTTTTCCCATTCTTCCTTTGGGGTTATCCATGTACCCGTTTCACACCTAACATGGTAGATTTGGTCCTTAGTCATGCTATTAAATTTTTAGCCTTTCCCTTGATTGTGGCACTCAAACAAGTATTTTCGTCATGTGACTGTGTTGGGTTGAAATTTTTGACATATATTGTTTTTTTGGGCCAACCTGCTTTTCCCACATGGAAATCCTGAATTTTTCAACCACCCAATTTTTTATCTCCTCTTTAGAATTAGGAAAATATTGCCAATTAATTCCCCAATTCTCTCATCCACTTGTTATTTTTCTTGCTCCAATTTTTCTTCCTACACTTTAGTTCCTTTGCAATAATCATCTTCGACCAACGATACTCATCCATGCTTTCCACCTTTTTTAAATAACTTAAAAAACGAATGGTTGTTAAAGCCTCCTTGGGAACATATGCACTTCAGCTAGCAGGATCTCATATGGGACTTGGCTTGAATTTGAGCTTACTAATGATTAAGTTCTTTTGAATTCTCTTTAGTTGTCTCCACTTGTGATTTGACATGTTTATCCCCTAAACTTCACAACCATAGAGGATAACCGGGGTAACCAACACTCCAAAATGAGTTTTCTTTGTTTTACAGTCCCATAATTTTCCTTTCCTGCAAATTTTCTAAAGAAGGTAAGAAGCTCTCCATCCCCCTTGGATCCTTTTAGCTATGCACATCTTCCAACTGAGTCCGTGGTGAAAAATAATTCCTAAGTACTTGTACTCTTCCACTATCTCCAAGGATTTTACTTCAAATATAAAGCTAACCTGCTATTTTTTCCACTTCAAAGAAAATATCATGACTTTGGTTTTGCTAGTGTTTACTTGCATCCCAACCTCTTGACAGAATACCTCTAAGGCCTTCAAAAGCTCTCTCAAATCATGAGCAGATTTTGCAATTAGGATAAGATTGTCAGCATACAAAGTATCTTCACCACATAACCCACTAGATGAATACCCTCTCCACTATTGTTGTTTAACCATTCTTCTAGTTTATCAATATACAAACCAAATAGAGTGGGGGAAAGGGAGCACCCTTGCTTAACCCTAATGTCACTATCAAAGCATTCCGAAAATCTCTTCTTAGTTCTGATTTTATCACTAACTTTCTCATAAAGTTTATGGAAAACATCTCTATATTCATTTGGGATTCCAAGCTCCTCCATTCTTCTCCAAAGCTTATCCCTAGGAGCAATGTCAAAAGATTTTTTGAAATCAACAAAGCAACAAAAGGCTTCCCCACCTTGAATTTCACATAATTTTTTGATGAAGTGCCTAAGAGTGATGCAATAATCGATTGTGGAGTGCCTTGGCCTAAAAACAACTTGTACTTTTACTCTTTTACCTTCTTTTTCTAGCCAGTTTCCGATTCTACGCTCCATCATGCTCCCAAACAATCTTCCAAGAAGAGGATTGACCATAATAGTGTGATAATTAGAGGGATTATTTATGTCTCCACTTTTGTAAAGAGGGATAACAACACTCGTTTTCCATTCAACGGGAAAATTGCCTTGTGTGATGCTGTTGAAGATCCTTTTGATGGTATTGAAACCTTCTCACTGTTGGTATTTATTTCCAACATTTGATTTAAAGTTACAAAGCTTTGAGTATCTCAATAAAAATTGGTTTTGATACCATGTAAAATTTTTAGCCCTAAGTCAATGTTATCTTTACAATCTCAAATAAACAAATAAATCACTTTAATACATAAATTAGTTTCAAACCATAATATCAATCACATAATCACTAGAAAAATAAATAGTGGAAACATAAGAGTTGGACTTTGTATGATTCTATAGATCATTATATGGGTACATATGACTATATAGATTTGTTGTAAGGATGGCTATTGTACAACCTCTTTAGCGTTGTTTTGGCTCTTATTTTTTAGCTCTGCTCAACCCGTCACTATAATTCCTGATCAACAAATCATTGTCTATATTTAAACCTTTTGTTGAAACTTTAATATATAAAATTTCTTGTATAATTAAAATTAACCCTAAAATAAATTATTAATATATGGAATATACTTTATTAGACTTAATAGCTAAATATAAAACTTTCCATTTTTGAATTACACAATAAAATTGTTTTTCAAAATATGTGGAACCACTTCCAAAGTGTTTGCATTGAACCTATGATCTAGTTATATTTCTCAACATGACTTATGTAAGAGCATATATGGTTTACATATAATGGAACAACTTTGCATAAACCCTTTGCTAATTCATCACTGTCTTTTGTAATTGGTAGGATTTTTCATATTTTTGGTTTGGTCTACAGTTTCTTTGTTCCCTCTAAGTGAAGTTTTGGTGTCTTTTGGTGTTCTTTGGGATGCTCATGAGTTAATGATTTTTTCCTATGCATTCAAATTGTGTTGTCACTGAAGAATACTCGGTGTTTAATTTTTTGGGAGATAGATTGTAGATGATGTATTATCCTTCCAACTTTATTCCGTGCCTAGAAATATTATGCATGTTAATACCTATTCAATAAACCATTAATAATTATAGAGAGACATTGTTATTGGAAGAATGACCCATATTTGTCTATGTTTTGATACTTGTAGGTATGTGCATTTTGATAGGTTTATTCTGATTAATTCTTCATTTTTTTTATAATCAGTTGGACTTGAGGTCTATCCTAAAGATTAGTCCATCGAAATAATTGTATAACCTTCCAATACATGTATGCTTTGATGCTTAAATGACTGTGCTCTGAGTTACTGATAAGGAGAAATTTACAAATTGCACTCATAATTTTTATTCAACAAACATTTAACATTGCAATAGTGAAGCTACATATGGTACCCTTTATTGTTTTATTTTCATATGTTTATGTAACTCAACATTCAGTCCTTGTTCAATATGTAAGTGTCAATTTATACACAATACACATCAAAATAAGAAAACTTCAAAAAGAGACTCATATGCACCTCTTCATTCTTCTCACATTTTATAATGTCCCCTATCTGAAAAATTGAGGCAAATGCCCATATTCTCTTCATTCTTCTCACATTTTACATTGCTCCTTATATGAAAATTTGGGTTGCATTATGGTTTTTTGACTTTGCAAGAAATGCTATAATGCTTGGGTGTACTAAAATAAAATAACATTCAACATACATTAACACATTTTATTGTTCAAAGAAGCACCAACATCAAAATATAATTATTAGAAATATATTGGAGTTGGGTCACATGATTGTTTGAGGTATTTCTTCAGCTTTGTCACTATTGTTCAAAGAAGCACCAACATCAAAATATGATTATTAGAAATATATTGGAGTTGGGTCACATGATTGTTTGAGGTATTTCTTCAGCTTTGACACTTTTTGGTGGTATAGTTGATGTTTCAATGATTCCTTTCTGGCAATTATTTGATACCTTGTAAAAGCTAACAAAGTAAAGTTTAGTATTTCTTAGTTTCAATTCATTCAATCCTGGATTCTTGTTTGAACTCGCATGTTTTTTTTCATCATAAAACCACGTATTACAAGAATCATGCATGTGTATGAAAGGAGTTAAAAAAATTAATGTAAAATGTCCATAAAATCAAGCATAGCATTTTTGTGGCATCAAGAACGGGAAGTTGTTGGGAGAAAATCATAGTCAATTAAAAAATTGTCACTATTTCTGATTGATTATCATCGTTTTGTATATGGGGTGGCATTGCTGATTTAATACACAACTGTCACCATTTATAGTTGATTAAAATCATTATCATTGTTGTGTATATGGGGTGGCATTGCTGATTACACAACTGCCACTATTTATAGTTGATTAAAACCATTATATGTATAAAATATTAATAATCTCAACCATATCGTGTAAATTATAGGAATTCCTTGACTCATTTCTAACCTTTGTATATTTTTTTTGTTTTTTTTCAAATTTTAATTGATATTCCATTTATTTATTTTAAAAATATTTCTAAGATCAAATATCCCAAACAAAATGATTGATGAATTTTTTATGAGTCAAACATTCAATAACAGACCTTATCCATCATTTACAAAGATGTTATATATCATTTGATAGGGTTGGTATCTCAGTGGATTAGCGCGCATAGTCGTAGACCATGAAGTCCATGCTTCAAACCCTTTCTAGCTCAAAATATATTGTATTTTGAATGACAATTCCTTTTCATTCGGTAAAACAACTTAAAATAGAATCAAACATTCTTCAAAAGCTTCATCTTTGCAAACAATGCTTGGATCACTAAAAATTTTTCAAGCTACTTTTGATTCCATTGAAAAGTATAGATTCTTAGTTGCAATCCAACTTTCCCAACATCATTGGACATCATTAACACTTGAGTGCCTTGTAGCCCTAGTAAAGATATAATAACTAACTTCTAGTTGTAATCCAACTTTCCGAACATCATTGGACATCATTAGCACTTGAATGCCTTGTAGCCCTGATCTATAAACTGTTGTGGACATTCCACTGGATAGTTCATCACAACAAATCTGATAATAATATATTAAAAATACTGAAATTTTACACTATTACAATGTATTAAAATTTAAGATCCGTGGATTTAACTGTGATTAGTGCATGCATGCGAATATAAATTACGAAGAAAAGTAGAGAATGACAGAATAAGCACACACACACACACACACAAGACACAAGATATGCTCTTTGGGAAACCTTTGTGGGAGAAAAGCCAGTTGGAAGGTGAGGCTGCTTCGCTCTCTTTCTCTGTCTGGAAATATGGCTGTAGGTATAAAGAAGTAATACCTGTGGCTCGTGGGTTACTACAATGCACATATCCTCTCAGTGTTCTCTACCTCCTACCTCTCCTAGCTATCTTTTCTCAACTAAGGAACAAAATGTTCTCAAAAGAATGTAATACCTCTTCCTCTTAGTAGCTCAGTTATAACACAACCCGATAGCCTACTAGTGGTTAAGTTTGACTACATCAACTCTTAACTAGAGTTACAAAATAGACTCTTCTAGAGTCTTTTACATCACAAACACGTGGCTAGCCAATTTTCCATGAATAATGGGGGTTGACGTGACATCCTCCCGAAATATAGGTGTAAAAACAGGAAGGTCAACTTCTAAGTGGCATAACTTTTGCATACAGACCCCAATTGACATGCTTCTTGCGTAGTTGGAAAGGTATCTATGTGTAGAATAACATGAAAAGGTGCTGCATTAGAGAAACAAAGTTTTACCCACAAAAAACATCGTTTGATGCCTCAAAGCATTCCCGAAAGGTTTCAGACCTCATTTTGCCACACTGGGTCCCGCTAGTAAAAACGATCCCGTGCATTGATTCCTCCACTTTTTCCACTCCAAATGCAACGAGATGGATGAAAAACAAAATAATGATCCAATTCGGATCAAGCCCTAGTAAAGATATAATAACAAACTTCTAGATCCTGTATCACCCCTAAAGTATTGAACAACAATCCATAATTTCATATCCTCAATGAAGTATAGTATCTCTGATTCACAAATCCTGAACTATTGAACAACCATCTATCTTCCACTGCATCCCTCTGTGCCTTTAACATGTGAAACTTATTAAAACATACATTTATTGATAGCAAAGTCTTCACCATTTTCTATAACCAAGTAGATCTTTAGTAATGTCTATATCTCCTAATTCTTTAAGCTCCCCTTTGTGAAGATCACTAGCATGGGTTTTATAATTAATTGTTGTATGACCCATTTTTTTGTATTTTTTTAGTTTATTTGTTATGATTGTTTCTAGAGTCAGATTGAGTATCACCTTTTGTATCTCGTCCAATGGCTCTCTTTTCTTGAATTACGAGTGCGACAACCATATCTCATAGACTTTGGAAAGGAAACTAACTTAAACTAAAAATAAAATTGTTGTATTTAGATGGTAGACTGTTTAATATAATGGCTTTGGCATCCTCTTCAACTACCACAACCTTGACGTCTATGAACTATTTGAAAATAGATTTTAGATTGTTTATGTAGCTAAACCCTGTTCCACCTTGTAATTGTTCTTTAAAAAGCATAACCTTGTTAAATGACACCAGAAATTTATTTTCTTTTGTGCATTTTAAGGGAATTCTTGAGGTAGTATGGCTTTCACTTTATGTCCTTGGCTATCAGGTATAAAGATCTCAAATATGTGCCATTCCAAGAGTCATTTGAAGTATAGGGATTTCATAAAGCTATGATGTTTATGTTTGTAATATTAAGTTGAATTTATATTAGAGTTATTTTATATATTGGTTTAAGAAATAATATGTTTAATAATTCGATAATGGTTTTAGGGTTGTGTTAAATTCAATTAAGAACTTAGAGAATTTTGAGGAAAATTTCTAGGACATCAATCTTATAATCTTATGATATATTTATATTATATATATATATATATAATTTCAAAATTAAAATAAATATATATAAATATTATATTTTTTATTATACTAGAACAATAAATTGTGATTCTTAAATCTACCTCATATTATGTCAGAACAACATATGTGCCCCCTCATTTTCTTTTTCCATCCGGATTTTCAATTTATATGAATGCAGTTCATCACTTAGATTTGAACTTATACCATATAAGAAATAATATAAGAACTATAGGTTACCATATACCAATGTTAAACACAATGACAAATAGGAACAACTAAACGAATTTCATGAAAATATTCAACATTAGTTTGGGTTCATTAATATGATAGTGGTTGTTTCTTCATTAATATGATAATGGTGGTTTATTTTATAGATATGGTAGATTCTTATACCATTTAATTAATTCTTATTTTCTTTTTGCAAGTATCATTCATATGATGAACAAGTTAACTGCAAATTTTATATGGGGTGGCCAGTCGGAGCAAAGAAAATATCACCTATATAGACTATCAGATATCTCTCTGCCAAAGAATTTTGGAGGATGGGGTGTCCTGGATCTGCGGACCTTTGGAAAGGCATTAATATGTAAGTCTCTTTGGAGAGGTATTTTCGGAGAAGGTCCCTGGAGCAATACAATAAAAAAATATATATGGCCAACAAGGATATTTCTTACTGGTTCAGGTTTGGAAAGATTGGATCCGCTTACAGATCGGCAATATGGATGCGTTTCCGTAAGGTAGAAGCTTACTACTTAAAAAATTTGGTATGGAGTTTCCAGTTTGGTAATAAGATGCTCATTGGGATTGATCCATTCTTGAGTGGGGGGGATGATATCGATTTTTATGAGATGCTCCTAAATTTATTTCATAGGAAAGGTTATTTCTATTGGAACAAGCTTATTGCAGCTTGGCAAGGCCCTTTCCCTCTCTGGAAGGATGTTGAGAATATGGGGATGTCTGATGTATTGGCTCGACAGTGGGAGAAGATTAGAGACTGTTTGAGAAACTGTGGCATTTTCCGTTCTCTGGAAGATGACGTCCTCATTTGGAAGAACACAAAGGGAATGATGCCTATTTGTGTAAAGGACATTTACTTAAACACGATAAGTTTAAAGGATGCTCTTACTACCCTAATCTTTCTAGTGATATTTTGGAAATCTGGATGTCCTTCCAAAACCATTTTCTTCTCATGGATGGTCTTCCATAACAAAAACCTATCATGGGATAATTTGCAAAAGAGGAGTTGGTCTGGGCCTGGGTATTGTTTAATGTGCAAATCTGTTGAGGAAAGCAACTACCACATGTTCTTTCAATGCCATAAAACTCAGTAACTTTGGCGTGCCCTGGCTGATTGTTTTGGTTTCCCTCATACTGCTCATGCCTCTATAAAAGAAGCATTCATTTGGTGGAGCTGTCAGAAAGCGTCCTGGCGGCCTATAGTTATTATTTTCCTCTGGTTCATATGGAGATGGAGGAATCATATTATTTTTAAGGACAGAAAGGAGCTTTTCATCGGTGTTCTCGATAGTATTGTATCTCTCTATAACTCTCTTCTTGCGAAATCTTCCAAGAGAAAAAATTCCAATCAAATAGAACAAACTCATGATCATAATAAGCTTCCAAGAGCATATTTTGACAGAGCAGCTCAAAATAGTTCTTGCGGCTATGGAGTTCATATCATTATGGAGGAAAACTTACAATATCTTATTTCCTGGAATGGGGGAAAGGGTACCAATTGCAAAGTCGAGGCGATGGCTCTCACGAGACTTCTCTCCTTCTACCATTTCCTAAACATTCATTCCCTTGCGATTTGCAGAGACTCTAAAGTCATTGTTGATTATGTATCGGGAAAGAACCATATCAATAAACCTCATCTTGCAGGCTGGATGGACAGAATCATGTATCTTTGGAGGAGGATGGAAGGAAGCTCCATTCAACATATTTATAGATCTCAGAACCAGCAAGCTGACAATTTATCCAAGAAAGGTATTCTATCGAAATCAGGTATCTGGTACATGAAGGTAATATCTGATGCGAAAATTTTCTAGATCCAGGAATTTTCCCTCCCTGGTACTTAACTACAATTTTCATTGCTGAACCCAAGTATGCCTTGTCTTTTTTTTTTGTTTTTTTGTTTTTTTTGTTTTGTTTTTTTTTTTATCTTTACAAGCTACTGAAGTTTTGTGTTTTATGTTTTTTTGGTGAGGTTAAAATAACACATCTGAATAGCTGTTATGACATAGGATACTATATTCCTTTATGTAGCTATTTTTTGTCTTCTATCTGCAAGTTAAATGGCTGACTATTCTGATGGGCCATGTTTTTCCCATCTTATCTAGAATATTTTGTACAGATTGATCCTATCCTCAAGCACACATGATGTAATTTTTGTCCATTATATATCTTATATAACATAATTAAGCTTTTTTCACCCTGGAAAAAAAGTGGTTGAATGATCTTTAAATATTGATTTTAATTGGTATAGTGATATAAATCAAATTATTGATAATATTTATAGTTAAAATATTTACTTCATGATATAATATTTTTTTAATAAAATAATAATTTTTTTTTAATTATTATTATTATTATTATTAATTATAAAAAATTAGAGTATGGAGAAAAGAATGATCTATATTATATATATATATATATATATATATATAATATATTATATATATATATATATATATATATATATTTTGCGATGTTAGGGTTTTGAGTTTCACTTTTTTTTTGTTGGACGATGCTTTCATCCTTGAGATAGGGAGAGGTTGTGTCGTCCAACCAAGAGATGATGGTGATGGGTTGTTTTACACGTGTGTTTGACGTGTGCAAACATAAGGAGAGATGACATTGAAGCATTGGTGGCAGGCCTTCCTGCCATGGAACCAGATAAGGTTTTTCCCATTTGATCACACAAAGCTAGGCATAAAAAACAGTAATGCAAGTAGGGTTAACTCTTGTGGTAGTGACAAGGCTTTGTTGCTAGGGTCTTGATCGATGTTTGCTACCATTTGCACAGAGGGCTGCTAGATCTTGGGGCATTTAAGGAATTTTCATTAAAGCTAGAGGTTGTCAAACAAATTCGGAATGGGAGACTTGACCTATTATATAAATATGGTTTGCAACGTGTATATGCCCTGTTTATTTTCTTCAGATTCGACCTTCAATGGGCTCCCTCATTGTTGTCGTAAACTAGATCTAGGGGAGGCATCGATGGAAGGGGTTATAATGAAAAAATCCATTGGCCATGAGGCTGTTCCAATATATATGGAAATGGAGGGTTCTTTTCAATTTTTTGTGAAAACCCTAGATGGGAGATTGATCCTCATTGGGGTTCGGGCTGCGGATCTGGTGCTTGATGTGAAGCAAAAGGTCCAAAATAGGTTGGATATCTTGATGAAGTTTCAAAGTCTAATTTATGCAGGTAGATCTCTACAAGATATCTTTTAGTCGCAAGACTATGACATCAAATGAAATTTCTCTATCATCATCAATTTGTGGCTGAGGGGAGGTTTTCATGGTACCAATACTCCTAAGGGACCAACTTCATTTAAGAATGTTGTGAAAAGAAATGTCAAGACACAAAATAAATCTAATCCAAACATCAATATCCCTATAACTTACATCGTGGAACACATAAATGAGGTTTCGATAATTGTAGTAAATATTCTAGAAGTTATCGAATGGTTCTCCACCCTCCAATCTCGAGCAATCATCTATAGATTTAACGAATTTTTGCCAAAAGCAGAGGATCTACATCACTGAGTATGTACAAATTTGACCTCAGATTGTGAAATTCATTTGTGTTCCAAGGGTTTTTTTGTTGTATAATTTAATACATTGAAGGATTTGCAGTTTTCCCTAAATGAGGGCCCATGGTTTTGGGGCAGTGTAGGCATTTTTATAACTCCATGGTTTCCAAGGTTTGATGCCAATACAATGGTTGTTTCCAAAATTTTGGTTTGGGTCATATTACACAACCTTCCCCTTCCTTTTTGGCACCACCAAGTTTTAGAAGAATTTGGAAACACTTTGGGGAAGTATGTAAAGATGGATCTGGATAGACCTACAAAGGGATTTTTTACCTTTCCCACGTCATACGTAGAGGTAGACCTTAGTAAAGGTTTACATGATCATATTCACTTGATACATAACAATTTTCAATGGACCGAACTGTTCAATTTTAAAAATATGACATTTTGATGTTGTATTTGTCATCAAACTGGACATCTACAAAATACATGTCCATAGGCAAAGAAAGATCCAAAAGAAAAAAGAAACAAGCCCAAAAACAAAAGGGTTGACAGTTTCAAGAGAAACTTTCCTCAAAAAAAGAGGACAACGAGATAATGGAGAATCTTATGGATGCTCAGAAACCACAAGGAATATCTGTGGACAAAGGGGTTGAGCAGAAGGGAACAATGATTCAAAGTCCGTAAGCAACGTAAGCAACAAAAATTACAGTTCTAGTCTAGCAGAATGAAAAAATTTCCACAGAAAAAAATATAGGAGACATTAAAAGATCCCATGCATTTGAGATTTTGGACTGAAAAAGAGGCCTCTTTGAAGGTGGAAGAAAATCAAATGGAAATTGTAACTTCCACTCCCAATCAAGGAGTTTGGTGAAAAGTAGAGAAAAAGAAGGGTAGAAAAGGGTAGTTAAGTGATTATACACTTAGCCCCATTGTAATTGTTTTCAATGGTTTTTTTGTTTTCTTTCAACAATTTTTTATTTGGGCACCAACTGATTGAGATGATATGATTGAATGCTCTAAAAATTTGCAGAATGTAATTTTTGTTTGTTTGTTTGTTTTTTTTTTTTTTCCTTGGAAAAAGTTGTAATTTTCATTAATGAGGAAAATTACATTTTGCAGATGCCAGTGGCATACACTGTACTATGGGTTAGAAGCCTATCTTGTTGAGTATTCAAAATAGAGAGAGGTGTACTCCACGTAGGGAGACACTGCTCTGAGCTTTGATTTTCATTATGATTTATGTAGTTACTCTAGGCAGAGACTATAAAAAAAAATAACTGTCATGTGTAGAATTGCTTGATAAAAAACTTCATATAATATTTATATAAAGACAACAAAAATATATAGCAAAACTTTATGTCCAGCTCCCAATGAGCTTTACTAATCTGATATTTCTATAAAAGGTCTATGATAGTACTGATGGAAAGTTCCATCAGTTTGCTCCAGTATGCTCGAAGTTCCTATAGGCCTGTGCGTTGCTTCTTTGGATAGTAGATCGGTAGTTGTGTTCCGCTCCTTGTATATATGTTGACAAGTAAATGTGTCAAATAAATTTATGAGTTTGAAAATTTCTTCCATGATGTGTCTCAGAGAAATAGCATGACAATTTGTAACTTTGTTTATCCAATTGCATATAGTTTTTGAATCTCCAAATAGCTGTAAGTTTCTGCATAGTTTTTCCAAATAAAAATGAATGGTGTATCTTGCTGCTGAGAGCTCAGCAAAATTGTTTGTCCCTCTGTCCAAACCCATTTGGATTTTGTAAATATGATTTGTTGTAATATGGAGGATAGCTCCTCCCCCACATCCAATGTCTTGAGCTGAGCCATCAAAGTATGCCCAGGGGTGAGATTGGTTTATGCTCTCGGGTATGATATGTCTGGGATTGGGATTTGTTTCCTCCTCTAGAATCTGTTGGTAGTCTGCTAGGATTTGTGCAGTGATGGCCTACCAGTGGGGGGGAGAATTTTGAAAGATAATTATGTTTCGGACAATCCAAATGGCCCAACAAGTAAGTAAAGGGATGTTTTTTGTTTTTTCTGAGGATACAATGGACCACCAACCCTCCTAGGCTTCCTAAACAGTTGTTCCCTGCCACCTAGGGAGTGAAGGTATATGATAATGAATAGTATTCCATAGCTCCTTTATGCATGGGAAAGTAAGAAAGAGATGATTCCCAAATTCATTGTCGGCTTTGCAAAGGCTACACCGAAAGGGTCCATGAAAAAATCTCTTGATTAGATTTTCTCTTGTTGGGATTTTGTGACGTAGAATGGTCCATATGAGGAGCCTGGACTTGGGGGGTGCTTTTAGTTTCCATATAATTCTCCACCATGGTTCACACTGTGGTGGTTTCAGTGAGTTCATAAGAGTTATGTATCCCTCCTTAGGTGAGTATCTTCCATGCTTCGTAGGTGCCTAGATTAGCTCATCCTCCCCTTCTTGTATCCTGATATGGGATTTCGTGAGTGCCTCCATGTATTCTTTCCAATGTAGCTACCATTGTCGAGGGATCTGTAATGTCCTCCTAGATTTCCATGCTTGTTGCAAAAATGTAGAGCGGTCATTGTCTGCTATTTGGTTAAGGTATGAGATCCCTCTGGAGGTGAGGTATGTTCTGAGCTCCTGTGGGAGTCTGTGGGCGTTCCCACATCCAATCCATGGGTCCAACCCTATTTTAACAACTTCTCCTGACTTTATTCTCCATGTGAGTCCATCCCTGATAAGGGGCATAACTTGTAGAACTGCTTTCCATATGTTCGATTTTCCAGCTTGTGTCCACTGTGGTTGTCGAATCCAGTCCATAAGATTTAAAGGAGCTATGTATTTAGATGTGGTCACCTTAGTCCACAGGCTATGCGATGTGACTAGCTTCCACCCTAGTTTGGTCGCCATGGCTACGGAGAAAGAGTTTAGTCTTTTGATACCCCATCCTCCCCACTTCTTTGGAAGTTCCAAAGAGCCCCAATTTGACCAGGCAAAAATCCTTCTGAGCTGATTCCCTCTCCACAACAATCTGCAACATAGGTTTTTAATTCTGGTCAATATTCCTTTAGGAATCCATGCTAAAGACATCCAATATACTGGATTTGCTTACAACACTGCTTTTATGAGTATTAGTCTTCCTGCTCTTGATAAATATTTTAGATACCAGATGTTTAGCCTTTTCTCCATTTGGTTATGAGCCAGATCCAATCAACATTCTTATAACCATGTGGTTTTAATCTATAACCCAAATATTTTAATCCCTCATCTAGCTGCAGTAGGTTATAGGGGAATCTTCTCAGGGCATACTGAATCTCATATGGTGTGCATCCTATAGCAGCTATAGAGGATTTTTCATTGTGAACCAACATGCCAGTGGCTGCTAGGAATATAGTGAAGGAATTGAGAAGTTCAGTCACGTCTCCTATACTCCCATTTAGGAAAAGTAGCACATCGTCCACAAAGTGCAAGTGTGTTAATGTGCATCCTTCAATGATGTGGATCCCCCTTAGTCTACCTCTTCGATGTTCCTCCTTTATGAAATGACTGAGACCTTCCATAACGAGTAAGAAGAGGAGTGGGGACAATGGGCATCCTTGTCTGAGGCCTCTTTCAGAGTGGAAGAAAGGAGAGGTCACACCATTTACGAGAACGCTGAATGTTACATTAATGATACAACTTATAATCCATCGTATGAAATCATATGGGAAACCCAAGTGCGTTAAGAGCATTCTGATGTATATCCAGTTGAATCTATCGAAGGCTTTCGAGATATCAACTTTCAGGACCATACCCTTTAGCTTGTGGGTTTGGATAGAATGTAGAATCTCTTGTGCCGTTCCGACTGCTTCACGTATTTGTCTATTCTGTAAAAATGCAAATTGTTCAGCTGAGATATGGTTGGATAAGATTTGCCGGAGTCGATTTTCTATAATCTTGGAGATGATATTGTAGATATAGTTACATAAGGAGATGCGCCGAAAATCATTGAAGGATGCAGGATTGTCCGATTTGGGAATAAGGGTGATAAATGCTGAGTTATAGGCCTCATACATTCTTCTAGAGGCTCTGCATTCCTCTATAACTTGTAATAGGTTCCCCCCCAGAGTATAAAAAAGGGCCAGGTAGAATTCCACATTCCAGCCATCTAGACTAGGGCTTTTATCTAGCTTAAACCATTTGAGAGTGTCCTCTAGTTCTCTCAGGGAGACCTCCTTTGTCGATTCCCCACTTTCTTCTTGTTCTAAAAACCTTGGGAATAGTTGGGCTGTCCTCATTATGGCTCCCAGGGTGGCATTTGCTGGTGACTTATAGATGTTTTTGAAGTGGGAAGAGGCCATAACTGCCAGCCAGGGAAAGGTGTTCACTGGTTCTCCATGTTCATCTGATAACTACTAAATAGTATTGATATCTTTCCGCCCATTTGCAAATTTATGGTAGAACTTGGTATTGTCATCCCCTTCCTTAATCCAGATGGCTCTACTTCTCAATCTCCAACTCTCTTCTCTGTCCTTCAGAATCTGGATTCTCTTAGCCAGCAAAGAGGTTATTTGCTCTTTATGCTTAGGGGAGGAGAAGATCCCCTCATGGTCATTTTCATACTTCTCAATGGCATTTTTAGTTTGTTTGAGAGTATGGTCTTCCTGCGTTCTCTTCTTATGAGCCCATTTCTTTGAGAGGCTCTTGAGTTCTTTTAGGGTTTTTTCAAATCCTTCCGACATAGTCCTTTCTGCCGCTGGGGGATGAGCCCTCCAGTAATTTGTTACTAGTTGGATATATTCAGCGTCCCTCAACCATGCTGCATTAAATTTGAAAGGACCTTTTGGTTTGTTCATACCTCCTCTGATTTCCAAGTAGATCGACATATGGTCTGATATTCCGCCAGAGCCCACCCACTATCTATATCCCTGCCCCAAGGTTAGCATATGCTCCTTAATGAGATATCTATCTAGTCTTCTAGAGAGATTGTCTGCTTCTGATCTGTTGTTCCTCCAAGTGGGTATATTTTTGGGGAGGGGATATCTATGAGATTATGATCCTCTAGATTGGCCTCGAAAAAATCTAAGAGGATGTCCCTTTGGGAATTGTGTCCCCATGATTCCGCAAAGCCGATGAAGAAATTTAGATCCCCCCCAGTAAGAGATTGTCCTTTTGAAGGATGTGAGAGTCTAGGAGTCTGCTCCAAAATTCCACCCTGTTGTGGTAGGGGCCATAAATATTTATGATCCCGAGCTCAATATCAAGCTCCGAGGAATATATATCAGCTCCTAGGTGGCCCAAACTCCCCCACACATTACATATTCTGATAGATCGATTTTTTACCCCTAGCGCAAGACCCCCTAACCTCCTTGATGCATCTAGGGTATGGAAAGTACATCCAGGTAGCCAAGATTCCAGGAGGTGGGTAATGAAACAACCCTGGCCTAGGGTTTCTTGTAAAAAAAGAATATCAACAGGTTTTGCTGAGAGCAGTCTCCTCATGGCTAATTTTTTTGCAGGGATAGCCAACCCTCTACAATTGAAAGAGAGAAGTTTCATGGAGGAGGGGGCTCTTGGGTATTTACTGCTCTAAGTATCCAATCGATGGCATATTGTTAGCCCGAAACCATCTCTTCCCCAGCTTGTAGCTTAGCTTTGGATAGGGAAGAGGGTCTGCCTCTAGTCGTCTTTAGAGGAGGGGGAGAGGTGATGAGGCCAATACCCAGAGAAATAGGGGCCTAAGAGCGAAACCTGGCTCTGGTGGGGTATCTGAAAGGTGGAGGGCTGGAATGAGTGGGAGGATAAAGTAATTGGGAATTTGGGGGAGGGTTATCAGGGAAAGATGGTTGAGTGCAGGAGATGGTGGGGGAGGGGGGTTTGATAGGGTAATCCATAGCCTTGGGAGGGTTGGAGGTGTGAGCAAAAGACTGAACTGAATTGAACTGTTCATAAATAGTTTCAATGCAGTGTGGAGATACATTAGAGTAAACAAAGGAGGAGTTTGTAGTCGACATACCTGTAGAGAAAGCAGCCTCAAAAGCTGCCCTTGCTCTGGTTAGAGGCGAAGAGGGTGCTCTGGTGGGTGCCTTTCCCCACTTTTTTCTGGTCACCTTTGTGGGCACAGGTAATGCATGTGCCAAATTTGCTACCTCTTCCCCCCCAAAGGGCTACCCTATGCTTGTGCTTTGTTCTACATTGTATCCTTCTCCCTATCTTCGGCCCTTTCCTTCTTGTTCAACGGACAATATTTGTACAAGTGTCCCACCTTGTGGCAATGTCTGCATCAGAAAGGGACACCTTCATAGTCTAGGGTTTGCTTTCGGGAGAAGGTTTTCTACTGTAAGGTGATGTGCTCCTGAAGACTGCCCCGAGTATCTAGGTGAACGAAAATTCTAGCATATGCCATCATGCCTGAGACCAGATATGATCTGTCGTGATCGAGATAGGTTCCCATAGTGTTGCCGATGTGACAGAATATATCCTCTGACCAGAATTGTAGGGGCAGTCTTGGTAGCCGAACCCATATAGGGTCGATTCCTATCTGTTCTTTTTCAGGGTCAAAAAGAGGGTTCCATCGCCGTAGAAGAACTGGAGCATGCTCAAAATGCCAGAAGGACGACAGGACCCAGTTTGTGTGCTCGGATTTGGCAAATCGCAGAGCAAACCATCCTCTAACAAAGGTTTGAATAGATGGGAGGTCTGCCAGGTGCTGCCCCCATACCTCCGAGGTCCACATCTTAAGACTAGCCGCTGTGTAGCTACGACTGCGAATTCTTCTTACCAAAACCTGGTCTGCCGTGTCCATGGTGTCACCCCACTGAATGTCCTCCCCGAGTCTGAGGATGACTTCCTCACTTCTGACCATGAAGCACTTCCTTTTTTCCCCTCCGTGTCGGCTCTTCAGGGTCCTCTGAATTATCCATTGACTGGTTACAGTTTGGGTCAGGGATTTTAGGGCGGGGATGTTTGGCTGCTGGAATCGATTCCAAAAGGGGGGGTACCACCGCGTAGTTGCCCGATGGTGGTGCCTCAGGTACCGAAACTTGTGGGATTTTCTATGCTGGGGTGTGGGTTCTCAGAGAGTTGGTTGAAGATTCACTAGGGTGGGATGAGAGGGGGTTTGAGAGCTAGTTGCCTCAGGATTAGGGTGGAGATAGGCAGAAAAGAATGTGGTAGTCGAGGGTGATTGCAGCGACGAGGGAGGAAATAGCCAGATCGGAGGAGGCTCCGAGAAAGTCACTATGGAATAGGAAGGTCTTGAGATTGAAGGAAGACCCACAATGGTAGCCGACAGGTTGCAGTAGAAAGGAAGGAGTTCGTCCACGGTGGAGCGAGTGGTTTGCCAGATATTGACATTCCCCAATGGGTCTTCCGAATAGTCTACTAGGTCAAGCTCCATACTTGTTCCAAGGTGCTCTCCGCTAGCTGCCTCCAGGACCATCATAACTGTCGCCGCAGGGAGAGTATCAGAATTCGGTGGGAATGCAGGGAAACGGGGAGAAGGCGGTAAAAGCGCTGTTACGGAGTGCTCAACGTGTAACAGGTGACCAAAACCACCGCGGGAGATGCAACCAGAGGAAGAAACGGACGTTGACAGCTAGTAGGTAAGTGGGGTGAGTAGGGTGCAGTCGTGTCGGCCGTCAGTTGAAAAAACCCTAACCCTTTTCAGACATCCTCCGCAGTGCCATCGTGCTTCTCTCCCAAAATGTAATTTTGTTCTATGAATAGAATTATGATTTTTTCTTCAGATTTTTTTATTATAAAAAAATTATTATATGAGTTTAAATACATATACATTTAAAAAAACATGTAACACGATTTTTAACCATGAAGTTTATTAACCTATAAATAGGTTTACTATGACTTATTAATACTAAATACCCAAAAAAAAAACTCAAGTAACTTTTGATTTATGACTACTATTAAGAATATTTTAATATTATGTGGAAATTGAATCCCTGCAATCTACCTCATAGTTATTGATAATTAAATTAATGTTTTGGAAGCCATATTCCAAAATAAACCCACCATACCATGTTTACTAATACTATATGCCCAAAAGACCATATCTCATGTAAGGTCACAACCAAGCAAGACACCAAATTGGTGTATGAGACCCCCTTGTTTGTGGGACAAGGGACCCACCTCCGCACAATAATTTGACTACTAAGTTTATGAAGACATACACACTCTACCCCCTCTAGTTTTAAACCTGTAACTTTTTAAGAAAAAACACATATTCTTAACCATTAAACTCACTTAAACTATAAACTTAGACAATTATATAAACCATTTATAATTTAAAATTATTTTCCATCCTCATTTTTTCAATAACGATATTTTTATCTCCATACATAATATTTACGTTTCAATGTTTTTCTTAAGGTAACTAGATTGTCTTTATTTAAAAAAAATTACTTGGAATATTAATTGTGGTTGATAAGTAGAGAATGCTTAAAGGTTGCTTCACGTGAAAGGCATGAATGAGTCCACCATTTAAAGTGTTGACATTTAGAAAAATAGTTACAATGGTCTACGTTTTGATACGGGCAAATATGTGTATTTTTATAAGTGTGTCATCCTTAACATGGTAAAATATAAAATATTAATTGAGTAATAGAGATTTATATTAATTTTTATAATATTTTTTATATTATATTAATTTAATTAATATAGGTATAAGGTTTAATTAATAAATAAAATAGTTTATTTTTATTGCAAGTAATATGTTATTTTATTATTATTTAAAATACATAAAAGTTAAAGCTTTTAAAAATATTTTACAATTTTGAATTAAATTAATTTTAAAAAATCTATTTTTTTAATTATATATAATATAATATATATATATAATATATATTATATATTTTAAAGTTTGGTAGGAATTTTTTTATTAATTTTCTAACAAAAACAGGTTACATCTATATGTCTGAAGGTTAGGTGGCCTCAACCCGCCCTAAAGGAAACCGAGTTTGTTGGCCACCTGACAACAAAATAAGCCATCCAAAAACAAAAAATAATAAGTCTTACAAGCCATACTATATAAGTCTTAGAGTCTTTGTTCTTCCTACTAGCTAGATACCTATAAACATAACTGATAATATGCCTAAAAATTTGAAACTGCGTCATTCAAAACTATAACCAGTTGTGACTGCCACTACTCTTCATCAACTAAATCCATCGGAGCAGGGTCCTTCGCAGTAGAACCTGGAAACTCCGTGTGAGGAATACAAGGGATGTGCTACTCTATGCGGCTGAGGCATCCATGCTGTTGTTGCAATTGAAACTGGATCTTTTGAAACTTTTTAGTATAATCCAAATGTCCATGGGAGGACAAATGCATGTTAGGTGGAAATTGCTTCAAGGCTTTAGCCATAATGCTCTTCATCATCCAAAATAATTGTAATGTTTGTTTATATTGAGTGGATCTACCATGGGTATGGCCAAGGTCAGGAATCAAAGTTTACCACTCATCTAAGTCAATTTCTGGATTCTCCTAACTCTGTCTTATCTCTTCCCAATCTGCTATGAGCTTCTTGACCGGAGTCGAACTACCTGAGTGATATGCCTGAGCGACTTCCTGAATAATTCAGGATGTCGATTTATGCCCATGCACAGTCCCCCCAGATGAGTTGGGTTGTCTGGCCCGGGGAGGGGATGATTTCCTCTGTTTTCCGCGGCCATGTACTCCTCGACCATTTCTTCCCTTACTAGAGGTACAAACCATTTTTTGCACCTACAAATCAAATATTGGCCTATGTCGAGATCTGGAGGTTGACCCAAACACAATCTAAGCTTAGAATCAAGACACTGTTGAGGGTCACTCTAGCCCTGAGACCTGCCAATCAAATTACAAAAGAAACTAACCAAATAAGGAGCCATTTTGAAAGCTTGCTGTCAACTAGCGACCAACAAGGCATTACAATACTACTTCTACCACTGCTCCACCGATGCCCACTGACAGGCCTAAACTGATAGACAAAAACATCCACAGGAAAACCCTAGAATGGTCTAGATGATTCTCATCTTCAATCAATTCAAACAACAAAACTATGCGCCAAAGAAAGAAAGAACATTTGAGCCGTGAGATGCCCCTTAACCAAGACTCGCACACAACCATGCGTCGGAACCAATTGTAGTATAACCCTGCTGCGAAGACAAGACTAAAATGCCCATAGTCGGGCCTATACTGATAGACTAAAACATCCACAAGCAAAACTCTAGAATGGGACAGATGAATCTCATCTCTAAGCAATTCAAGCAACAAAATTGTACATTGGAGAAAGAACAAACATTTGAGATGAGAGCTGCTCGTTGACTAGGACCTATACACAACCATGCAGCAGAACCATATACAATAAACCCTTGCCGCTAGGTCAAGACTAACACTAGACATTTCCCATAGTTTGATCCAAACCACAACACTGTACCTACTAGGACCAGGCCGGTGCTTACAAATAATGATGACCATGTTCCGAGACCATACATAATAAGAGTACCCAAGAACTAAACATAATTGATCAAAAACCAAAACCCTCACAATACTGGAATAACCAAGGCAGGGAGTATAGCGGCGCCTAGAACAGCCCACTAGCCTAACCCCACGAGAGCCAAATCTCATAGACCATGGACACATGAACATAGAAAACTAATGACTCAACACATAGCAAAGACCAAACCATGCCACACTCAAGAGATATTATATTCCAATCCTGCCAACCTACCACTAGACCATGCATCCCAAATACCGGAGGGCAGAGACAAAGAGCCATTTATGAAGAGGGAACAAAATTAAAGTGGAGACATATCAGTCACTGAGTCCTTGACCAAAAAGAGACCGAGCTATCAATTCCCCCAAAACGAACAACACATACTAGATCCACAACAAACAAAGCACACAAACCAATTTACCAAGCGCAACAAAGGAGGAACTTACCTTCTCGCCTAACTTAATGGCTCTGCCACCCTACGGGTTGACATTTAACCTTCACATGTGCACCACCACCTCTCCAAGTGTTGCATGCATGCAGAGAGTGACCTTAGATTTTTTTGGGATTTACATTAATCAGTGGGCCAGGACATACCCATTGGATTGAGCTCACACCCCAATCAAAGAGTAATGTTTTTTGAATTTATTCAAATTATTAATTTTATTATTACTTTAATTAAATCAATATTTTATTTTATTATTATCATATTTTTTAATAATAAAATATTATCCATAATAAAAATATTATTATTATGATTTTAAATTTAATTTTAAATCTATTATTCTATAAATCTTAAACTACTTCACTGCTTCATTTCTCTACTATTAAAATGTAGAATACCTTTCCACACAAATCAATACAATGAAAACACAAACAAACCCTTTAAATACCTTTCTACACAAATCAATACAATGGAAAAACAAACAAAACCTTTAAATAGAGTTCATATAAAAAAAACACACTCATTTACGCACATTACTTTTTTTCCATTAACAAAAGAGAGATTTTTATATTACATCAGTTTTATATGAAAAACTAAATTTCAAGCCTAATTTACATGATATAAAAAACCAATACAACATTATTTACATGATCTCCAAAAACAAATAGAGCATGATTTTGACCTCTTGCCCTCACAATCACAGTTTGACACTTTATACATATAAATTCATAACAAAAGAGGCCACCTGATTTTAGAAAAAAATTGAAATGAAATCCAAAGAAAATTGAGATTTAAAATATATATCAAAATCAATTTTACAAGTCAATTATATTTTAGAAAATAATATAATTCATTGGGATGAGTAGGTATTGATTGAATTTAAAATATTTACTTGTCATATTATAAATGGTGAATAAAAATTCTTATATATATATATATATATAATTATATTAATTTAATATATATATATATATATATATATATATATATATTATATATATAATCTTAATTTTAAAATATATAATAAATACAACTCATAAATAAAACACCTTTACTTTTAAGTCTATACAAAATAAAATACCAAACTCATTTCAATTCAAATAATAAATATAATATATTATATTTAATTTACTTTAATTCAAAATTTAAATAGTAAAATAAAATATTAATATTATTTTTATTTAAATTTTAATAATAAATATATAATAAACATTATCTTTTCATGGTGAGTAATTCTGGGATTTCTTTTAATTTTGATTTGGGTTCTTGTAGCAGCTCAATTCAGTTCAATTCGCTGAAAAGATGAAGAAGGTAAAAAAGCATATATCCATTGCTTTATTCAAAAGAAACTATCAGATAGAGAAATTTTAAGTTAGGCAGAGGAAGAATTGTGTAGGATAGAGGACGTTAAAGGGGGTGTGTAATATTTTTACTATAAATTTACAATGATAAACAAAGAAAATGCAACAAATTCAACACAATAAAAATGTACACAGATCAGGGAACTAGGAATGAGCCAGAAACACGTCAAAATGGGCCAATTTTATTATAGTTGAAGGAGTACAAAATAGATTGGAGTGAGTGCACCTGGGCTTGCATAGAGAAAGCTACAAGCCCTAGGTGGATGAATAACAGCTTCCCAAATGATGCATAAAGATCCCAAACAAATCACTGTGCTGGCCCTTGAAGAAGTACAATGCTGGCTAATTTGGGACCCCTGTTTGACCCCTCAAATTTACCCAAAAAATTCTGCCAAATTATTTTTGAGTTCCTTTTCAAAAACCCAACAAAACCCAGAAAGGGTTTGATCTAGTTTTGATGCTTCAAAATTGACCCCAAATGCTTGGCCGTCCTCCACAAGCAGAAAATGTAACCTGTAGCAGATGCTGTGATTGCTGCTCCACCAAAATTTTGGAAAATCCCCACAATATCCTCCAATCCAATACCAAACAACCCTAGTTCCGCAATTCCTTTCACAAGCCACCCCACACTTGGCCCCCACGAAATACTACGTTGTTCTTGGGTAAGATGACGCATGCCCCATATCTAGAAATCCATACTGCTGTGGAAATACCTCCCGCTCTTGTAAACCCTTCTCCTTTTTCCCGAGATTTTTTCAAGGAATGCTTCAACAATAGTGTAGCCCCTATCCCTCGCATCACTTTCCAACAAGAACTGCGTGGCTCCTTTCCTACGTCCCAGTTGAACCAGAAATGTGTGGTATCTACGTGGTCATTTCTCCAACCTCCAAAGAAAGATAAAATGGCCTTCCTAGGGTAGCACTCGAATTCCACTAAAGAGAGATTGAGATTCCCCCTTGGGAAACTCTTGGGCTCAACAAAGCTATTTAACACAACTAAACAACTAGAGCAACAATAAGATATTGAATGATAAAAAAACCCCTGAATGATGTTGCCTTCCTCTTATTTATAATTGCTACTCTCTTCCTTCATGTGGGCCCCTTCACTAAGCAATTTGAGCTCCCTCCTTAGCCATTCGAATTTCTCCATCAAGGGGGTGCATATTTCATCATCGGGTGGTCCCCAACCCCACTACATGATTAATATTTTCTTTGTATAATGTTTGGGGCCTCCACTACCACACAACCTTAAATTAATTAATGTTCACCCACTTTTCCTAAGTTTGCACCCAAAATTTTCTCCATCCATAATTTACAAAAATTGAGAGAGTCACTTAGCATATTTTTATTGGAAGGGATATTACATTCCTCCCCGCCAAAAATTTCTTGTCCTCAAGCAATTCCTAAACACGCGCTCTCTCCCTGCTGACCCAACTACCACTGCAAGCAATACCAGGGTCCCAATTGTGCCATTGAGACCCTCCCGATCCATGCACTAATATTTTATAAAGGAGTCCCCAATACTAGGGACCCAGGTCATCCTGCTCAATGTGAAGGACCCCTCGCTCCATGCGCAGACCTAAGGTGTAGGGGTGTGAGAGTCCTCCCACCTCCTGTCGGTAAGAGGAGCACCTCGATGCTGCCAAAACCTTGTCGACTCCACAAAATTTATCCCTTCGGAAAATCGATCTTGGGTACCTCAAGAGGGAACCCCTGAAGATACAACCCAAATCCCATAAAATAGATCCCTCGTCCTAGCGTGGCAATCATGGACACCTCTTGCCAGTCATATAGCCACCCAAATGAGGTGATCTCCTATCTCAAATGGTCTCTGGGAAGTGAACTCCAAACTATCGAATGGAGTCCCAATGGTAGATCTGGGTGACCTCCCCTTGTGGGAACCCATTCTTCCCAATTCGTAACCCAACTGCTCAGCCTTGTAGCTCATGGGTCCCAAACTAATCTCAAAGTGAGTCCACCAAGTGGATGTTGCCCCAACCTAGTCATAAATGTGATCCATTCTAGTAAACCTCCTCCACACACCCAATGAGGGGCAAATCCACTACGTGTAGGTTTATCCTCCTAGGGCACCCCACCAAGGTTACCATCTATCGATCCACGCCCAGTCTCCTGTTGAAACAATAGTGAGAAGGGCCTTCCTCGCTCTGTAGCGATCATCTTGATGGTCTCTGACTTGTCATCCGAAGGAGGATGCAATCATGTCTCTGTCATCCCTATAATCCTCCCAAAACAAGGCAGTCCTCTAACCTAATGGATCCCTGGATCCCAAAGCCAGATTGGAGGCCCATCTTTCCCAATTCTTATTGCCTACCACTGAGTAGTGCTAATGACCGCCAAGAACCACATGTGCCAATCATCTTGCTATACTAGTGTAGTGCCCCAAGTCATCAACGAATCTCTAAGGAGAAAACTACTCTTCGTGCAACTGAAACCCAATGGAAGACCTGTACGATATTCCCTTATAGAAATTAACACATATCTAAATTTGGCTGAACTTCCAAGCCTTGAGAGGTCAAGATCCCGTGTTGATCACAAAATGAAACTTCCATGATGATGTTGCGTCTCTCTAGTCATAATTGACAGTCCAACATGCTCATACTGGGTCCTTCTCCCTTGTATCTCTCGGCCACCATATAGGTAATCACCAAAGCTATTCCCAACATGTGGGGACAACTAAAAAATGCCCACGTATCCCACCCGATGGCTAACCTCGATCCTAAGCAACAACAGGGGGTACCCACCTTGCCTTTTAGAGAAAACCTTAGTAATATCCCATGTGTTGAACTAAGAATGAGCTAGATCTCTCTCTGTCAGGGTCCTGCTCATCTCGAAGTTGAGTGATCCACTCGTCAACTGAAACCCTGGTTCCCAAGATTGCGGTGACATAATTCTGACAATGGTTGTGATCCATCCTCGCCTCACCTCTGATCCCTGCGGGTATAGGCTCCATATATCAAGGGACAATCTGGTGTATACCCCATGGCCTTGCTCCTATCTGGTCACACGAAAAACCCTATCATCTCGTCTCTGGATGGTGTACCCAGAAACTTTTAAAAGCCTACATGCCCTCCTATAGGATGGTCTATCATCCCCTGCGCCACATGCCCCTGCAATGCTTTACAATTCCCTACTCAAGGTGTGTCATATAGATCCCCCATAACTGTACCCTTAAGGGGGGACTCAGGGGAATAGCATATGCTACCGCAGCAACATACCATGTCATCCCTACACCTCCATGTTCCAACATGTACATAGTCTGTCTTCCCCAATGAGAAAACTCCTCTCCAGTCCATAATACTCTAGGTCATATCTATCTACCTCAGGTGAGTCTCTTGCACCCTACTTCTCATGATGAGGGCATAAAGGGACAACAACCTGCTCCCTGTGACTGTATGAAAGTCCCTATGGATATACTCAAGAGGTGCTCATGCTCCATATCTTTATACACCACATAATTCCACGACTAGAGGTTGAGTTAGTGTGCAACAACTTGCATCCTGTCAGGGTCGCCACCTCTACTACCACACCTCCATGACCTTGAATGGGTAGGACTCCCCTCCTGATCCTCTTAGAGAGATCTAATAGGCAAACCTTCCTACGTGTTAGTGGCAGTGTCACTAAGGTGTTTCTGCCTGGTGTCCTATGCACCCAACATATTCGTAGGAAAGCCTCATCACTATACAATGCTCTTTTTGGTGGCCTAGATGCCACCTCCTCCGATTAGCCCCTGCAAGGGCATGTTGATCATCTTGCAACTCCACACCTGATCCACATGCCAAGAGAACTCAGGGATTCCACCTACTCCCCCATCGATCCATTTAGCCATTAGTGATGCTCAAACTCTGATAGAAAACTATGGGTGTGTTGTACAGGTAAATCCCCTCTGCGGACAGAGGCGATCCCACTAGCCTAAATGGGGTCTAGCAACAATCAAACAACGCTAACACGCAGGTTCCTAATTGCAAAGTAAAGGCCAATGATGAGAGCCTACCTCGAATCCAACTCTAGTATTCGTAGAAGAGTCGTTTCTTCCGTTCTTTCGCTTCAGCTGGTCACAATCCTCACGATCCTTGTGAACAGACACCTGCACATGCAAAGAACAAGACAAATACAAGCATAAAATCCAAGAAATGCAACTGTGTATCAGTCAGAAAGGATACAACTCAAACATCATTATAAAGACACATGAGTGGAACCATAATGATAGTTGTCTATTATTATTGATAAACAAAAGACAATACAACCAAGTTCTGACATCAAATCCTCCTTTGGCTGGGTGATCAGCAACACATGCCTTGCAAAGCTTGTAGGGGATGGGGAACAAGCCTCTCTCTCCTTGATCACTTGGACATGGATCTCCTCCTTAAAAATATAGCCTCATAGGGATGAACAAGGCCTCTTGTAGCATGAGCTTAGCAATTCTCAGACTTTGGGACTTAGATTTGGGAGCTTGAAGAGTAGAATTACTAACTAGCTCGTTAAAGGTGAAAGAACAAGATTATATAGAGGTAGGAGGAGTAGATAAGACCATCCACCAGATTCATGGGATTGTCCTTATCATTAGGAAGCTTCCATGAGAGGTGGAGAACTACTTCCCCCCTTGGGAGATACGAAGCCCAACTGAACTAACTCAAACTGGAATCAGTTCATGGATAGGTTAGAAGGAACCTTCGGAAGTTTGTTTTTTAAAAACTTTACCCAACTGGGTTGGCGCTAGTGTGACTTTGAGACAGAGCGCCAGCTGGCGCGCCCTCTTTGGAGGATTTCTCCCATTGGCACGAGTGATACACTGTGGAACATCGCCAATGGAAAAGGAGCTATTTTTATGGGTATTTTGCAGAAGGTGTCTTCAGGGCACATGGAGTACATACTCAAGGGGATACAATGCAGGTGTTTTTAGGTTATGTCACTTATCACAGGTCCTGGAATAGGTCCTCCAATGTACGGGAGAAAGGGTAACAGGGACGGTGACAAAATACTGTGTAACAGATGCCCCCTAAAGCATGAAGCCCGAGAGAGAGAGGGGTGAAGTGCTTTACAAGAACATGGTCGACTGGAAACACGGCCGCTGGAGAACCTACACGAAGTACAACTGATATCTCAAATACATGATTTACATGGCATAGGCACAACCATCCATAGTAGAGTACATAAAAATCTGGATCCAAGGTATGAACGCAGCCATCCAGTGAGGATCGATGAATAGACTCAGGCATGGTCACAACCATCCAGTGAATGAGTCATGTAGTGATGATAATAATCCACAAAATGCAACCTGGATCTCAACAGACAAAATCCAGGGTCTTGCGCTCCATCTCGATCCGAACAAAGTACAAGTTCAAGCATGTGAATATGGGAGTCGAAGTCGAACATGCGAAAACATCGTCTGATTACCAGTCAATGATGAAAACTATTAACAGACGTGAGAGGTACCACCAATAATGACAATGGTCCTCAAGGTACTATAGGTACAATCCACGGCGTGCGACTCAGTGAATCGGTGTCGAACACCCGTAGAATCATCAGATCAAAGGCCAATGATGAAAACCTCGCCTCGAACACGAAGAACCTGCCATTGAGGCATGCAGGCTCCAAGGTACCTGAAGGGAGTCTCTAAGTCAATCTTCCTGGATAATGAGCTGAAGTCAACAGGAAGTGACCTTGATCGAAGGTGGGCCATAATGCTTCCCACATCATCAACACGAGACAGAGAAGGACAAAATGTTTTGTGTGAGGTATCAGAGGAAGGTTGAGTATTCCACAGAGGTCAACTTCTCTTGAACACATCAGCAGCACGACAGTGGACTTGGCAGTATTTTACATCAAATGATCAGGGGTCATGGTGACAAGACAATGAGCAAATGAGAGGTCAAACAGGGTAACCCAAACCCACGGAGGCAAGTGTAAAAACAAGATGAGATGTCCCCACCCAGACATGAATGCAGACAAGTGCCATGTTCAAGAATGACATACTACTGACATGACGGTGATTACGGTTCCTTTATTCCCCCACCATTTCTGGCGAGTACCACGGTTATTTTTGGATGACAAGCTTGATGGGGATAGCATATGCTTGCGTCATTGCGACAGAATTCGATGTCATTAAGTTTTAACGAGTCTGACAAAGGAAGAACTCGACGTCTTGTCATGTTTAGAGAGTTTGAAAAGACAACGAAAAGGAAACTCCAGGGGTGTCCTTTTTCATAAAGTTGTGTCTCTCGAGCTTGAAAAAGTATAAAACAATGCTTGAAAGAACTGCCCGATCATTACGACCGAGGAGTACTTTTCATAAGTAGTGATCCCGATCTGAAAAAGTAAAAAAGCGATCGAAACCACGTCGCTTCGTAACCGTTAACGAACCTGAAACGACAAGGGTCCGACAATATTTTCGTTTTTTACACGGTCGGAAAAGAGCTTAAAGGCGACCGCCTCTTTATTTATGTTTAACGAGTCAAGAGGAATAACTCGGCAATATTTTCATCTTTAAACGGTCAGAAAAGAGCTGAAAGAAGTGACTCATCCTAGAGGAACGAGTGGTATAAAGGGTAGCAACTGGTTCCGGCAATGGTGGAACTGCTCAAAACATGTAATGGTCAAGAGGTTGGCCAACAAAACCACTCATCGCTGTGATTCCTCAGGAAAAGAAAAAACAATCAAGTGAAAGCATATGATCGGCCAAAGAGATGGTGGCGATGGGATGACAACAACCAAGGCTTATCTAACAGAATTTAGCGGATAAAGATAGCAATCATGAGGTTCATTTTTACACAAGCTTGAACCATGGAGAACTCTGCTTGGATTCGGTTTCATGTTTACGCAAGCTTGAAACGAAAAACTATGCTTGTTATAAGTTCGCATGCTCCCAGCATAATGACGCAAAAAGAGGTACATGCCCCCCAAGCTTCATTGCATTCAACAAAGTGGATGGAATGAAGGTTCACTTTTGAGATCTTGGAAAGACTCAACTTGTATTTTATGAGATCTTAATCAAAATACTCGATTTGGAAAGGGAGTTGTTTCATTTTTTAATGAGGTTGAAACAGTAAAAGAACTATCCTCATAACCCTTGTTTCATTTTTTAACGAGCTTGACACAAGATCATGAACTATGCTCGACCAGATCCAGTTTCATTTTTTAAGGAGCTTGACATAGGAAAGGGAACTATGCTCCGACCAAACCTAGTTTCATTTTTTAAGGAGCTTGACATAGGAAAGGAACTATGCTCCAACCAAACCTAGTTTCATTTTTTAAGGAGCTTGACATAGAAAAGGAACTATGCTCCGACCAAACCTAGTTTCATTTTTTAAGGAGCTTGACATAGGAAAGGAACTATGCTTCGAACGAACTTCATCATAATGAAGAGGAAGTCGTTGCTTCCAAGAGTGCCACTCCCGGTGGAAGGATCACATCTTGGAAGTCAGGCCCCAAATCCCCCAAGACACTATGCACGACGGCGACATCACTGGATATAGGCACGGGATAAGTAGCCACGTAGTTGACCTGCGGTGGGGCAGATACAACTGGTGGGTAAAAACCAGGAGGGGATGACAACTGCGCAGGAGGCACTGGGGGACTAAAGAACGATAATTGATCAATAGTCACAATCCTTCCGTCGTGTGGAAAGCAAACCACACGAAAAAGTGAAGAGACAAGGGCCCCCATGGCATAAACATAGTCACGGACAAGGAGAAGACTGAAATCTAAATCACCTTGGGTAACCAGCATGTCGATATAGACGGTTTTGCCTCCCAAAGTAATAGGGAACTGTGGGAGGATCCCCAATGGTTGACTGGTTCCTCCGTCAAACGCCATCAGATTCTGTGCGACCGACACCAGCTATGGGGAGCCCAAAGCTTGCCAAGTAGTCGAAGGCATAAGACTGACAGATGCACCCTCATCCAAGACAGTGCCAGGTACAACCTTATCATAGGCATGTACTATAATCTGGAAAGACACATGGGATGGTAGGTGGAAAGCAGTCAGGTGACTCCAGTCGAAGGAAACGACTGAACTACTTGGTGGGGGAATCATATGATTTCCCCCTTGCTCAGAAGAAGGACTCTCAGGATCAGCTGGGATAGGAGAGTCGTTTTTGGACTCAAGAGAATCTGACAAGACGAGAAGAACATGAGCCTGATGCTCTTCCAAAACAGAGTGATCGATGGGTGGTGAACCCAAGTCAACACTCTTTCCGACCAATGGTTGGTCTGGAACAGGCTTAGCACAGCCAGGTTCGGAAAGAGGAGGATGGACAAGAGAAGGATCTAAATCAATCTCTTTGTCAACAGGGGGAGGATCTGAAGAAAGCCTCTGATAACCAACAAGGAGCTGAGGTGAAGAAGCTGTAAGACTTTCCAAAATAGCGGAAGCTTTATCCATGAGTGGACAAAGGTGAAGGGGATGGTTGCCTTCACATAGCCTACAGGGGAATCAAATCTTCCCATTCTTCTTACCCTTTCCAGTTGATAGGGTAGCATCACCATGAGATTCAGAGGACGATGAGGGACGGGCCGGATCGTGAGACCATACTTCTAAGATCCTAGGAATGCCAAAACAATCACGAAGAAGATGGTCTCCCTTGCACAATTTACAAGGAAACTTGACCTTCCGCGGAGGAGCAGAAGGTGGCCCGACCTGAGATGTACTCGGAGGAGTAGTTGCATTTTTAACCTCTCGCTTATGAGACTTCTTCTTCTTCTTCTTAGCCACCTGGGTACTTGAATCTAGACTTTCACCAGGCGAAGTAGAAGAGGAGGACGTAGAAACAGGCGAAGAAGGGGAGAGGTCCACCTTGGAATCAACATGATGTTGTTCAGGTGGAGAAACTGATTGACCAGTAGTTGAGACACTAGGAATCACAGAGGTTGAGAACAACCAAACAGGCAACCCAACAGTTAACCTAGGAAGGGACAACGTTGCCATGTAAGGAGCACCAACATTCCCAAAAGGAGGAAAATGGCCAGGATTCCCTTCATAGGGGATTCCTGGGTTGGTGAACTCTGGAAAAGTTGCCATCAAAAACGGAAAATCACACACGGGGCTGAAAAAGGTCACAAAACACAATCAAACGGTCAACAAACAAAATCCAATAGGGCGTGTGATCGTGGGCGAATAAATTTTAAGACACAAGGACATAACTTGACCTTTTCATTTTTAAAGAGTTGAGAAAAGGACAAAAAGATGACTCTAGTTGCCTTCGAATGTTTAGTGAGCCCGAAGTGACAAATGCTCAAGTGAGCCTTTTCTTTTAAGGAGTCTGAAAAGGATCAAAAAGTGACTATTCTAGAGAACTAGGCAAAAGGTTTACCAGACAATCCGTAAAACTGCATATACACCTTGGCGATCGTATGAAAACCAAGGACTTTCTGTACGACAGTCAATCTTCTCGAATGCTGTGTTCGGTGCATTACGGGCTGTAAGGCGGCAGACACGACTTCCTGTGGATTAAGGATGATAACCTAGTGGAGTCTCCCCATATACTTGACGGTATAGGGGAGCACAAGTCCGTACTAGACCACAATTGAGTCACAAAAGGAGGAAACACCCAACCTTGAGTGAAAACAAAAGTGACTAGGTTTAACAATGCCGGAGCACGTCTCTAGCCTAGACCTCTAGAATGTGAGCGTTATGTTCCAATGCGTTGTTAGATTCATTCGGTTTATTTTAAAGTTGATCTTGTGTTAGGTTTCGGTTTTCAGGTCCTACCGTATGTAATCTCTCAAAATTCCTTAAATGCAATCTATATGCAAAAACATGTCATTTCATTCGATGAATGCTAGCTACGAGAGAGTTCAAGAGCTTTCACGCAAATGAAACGATCATAAAACAACAAAGAGTTTCCCTAATGAAGCTAATGCAAATTAACAAACTTTTCTTTAAGATTACTAATCACTAATCGAAATGAAAAGTTCTAATTCTCATTAACTAATACAAAGCAAAAGAGATTTTTCTTTTGTTGATGGCAAATGCACTAAACAACTTTGAGAAATGATAACAAACAAATTCTATTCAATACAAGCACATTCAGTTCCTTAAATCACAAGTCAAACTTCCAAAGAACAAGAAATATTCCAAAGACAACAATGAGCCGTGTGATCTAGGCTCAAAGTGAGACGAAGCAGAATTCAAGTGAAGACAAAGCAAGTCACCCAAATAACGCAACAAAATGATTCACAACTACCAAACGAGTGGAAGGGAGCAATCAGAAAGTTGACTGGACCAATAGAAGACCAAAACTCCTAAGGAAGGTTCGATACACAAAGCCACTAGATGCCCTAGGGCTAGAAATGTGAAATCGATAGAAAATGGCAAACACCCAAAGGGTAATGGTAATCTATGCACAATTCACTTGAAAAGTATGCAAATGTAATCTATGCACAAATGAGAATTCTAGTTATGCAAGTGTGATCTATGCAAGAGAATTCTCAGACACAAGATGATTCTAATGTAATCTAAGAACCAATCAAGTGCAAATCAAGAAAATTGGGTGAGAGTTCCAAAGATCAAAAAATAAAAA